>VCCN01005801.1:6066166-6088537 GCA_006491835.1 Architeuthis dux | reverse complement strand
GTGTGTGTGTATAAGCTTTTACTAAGAAAAATGCATTTAATAAGTAAAAAAGAAAGTATAAAGAAAATGCTTCTTGGTTTCTAAAATATTTTTTGACATCATGAATGCAGGAAAATGTCGGAACTGGAGATTGAAGAACAATCAATTGTAGGAAACAAGAGAGAGCAGCCATTTGCATTTTTCTTTTCTCCTTCCACTATTTTCCATTTGTTTATTTTTCTCTTTGCATTCGTATCCCATTTCTTTTGCTGTTGCTGGAGTGATTGCTAAGTGTGCTTATGTAAAATAATGTTCATATTTTTATTTCATTTCATTGTCTTCAAATTTTTTAATGAAATTTCTCTGTGGTTGGATTTCAAATTTCTAGTTGTGCAACCCAAGTACATGACCAAAAACGTGTATTTTTATTCTGAATAGAGATATTTTTATTCTTTATTAAAAATGTCTATATTTTCATGTGTGTACATGAATATTGACCAAAGTAGGACTCAATATTGGTACAAAGGTTGTATAAAACATGTTTATTTCTATTGGTTATTCACCTCTGCCAATGAAGTTGCAAGAGGTATATGTATTAACTGTCTATCCACACAATATCTCCAAAAGTTCTAAATGAATTTCAATGAAATTCTCTGGAAAAGTAGGCAATGCGCTACAAAAGAAGTACTCAAATTTTGGGATGGATCCAGGAATTTGTTTCTGATTGAGAGATATTTTTTTATTATTCTGTAGGAAAGGAAGTTAAAAACAAACAGTTAATAAAAGAACTAAAATTAAATTTCAAAGGAAGTAACACAATATTTGTACTTTTAAAGTTCTCTCCCTTGTTTTTTTAATGATTTATTTTCATTCAGTTTTTAGTTAGTGTACGGCTGTGCAGATGTATGCACTTTTTGAGTGCTTTCTAGTTTTATAGAGTGACTATTGATGGGTATGGTTAGACAATGTGGAAAAGGAAAAAGAGTGAGAAAAGCTTGTTACATCTCAAACATCTTTATTATCACAAGGATAAATCTTTATGCATTTCGTCGCGGCTAGCGGCGTCTTCAGAAGAAAGTTGAACATGGCAGAAGTCCTGCAATTATCCGTGTGGCCTGCAGCTAGCGATCCTGGATATGTGTGCTGTGTCTGTCATCCATCTCATATGTAGTGGCGGAGACTGTTTTGTGTGTTTTTATGCTACAGATCTCTGGTTTGTATGTGTGTGAGGTGGGAGTTACTTTTCTATGAGGGGTCAATATGTGGTGGTGGGGGGAGCTGACTATTAATATCTTAAGATTAAGGAGAATGTGACAAAGTAACTGATGGCGATCCCGAAAGAGATTTCAAACAAAAACTTTTGAGAAAAGTTTTTGGAGGGGATTAGTTCTATTTACAATGTAACTATAATGCTAAACCGGACTCGTAACTTTCCATTCAATATACATGTATACATATACATATCTTCTTATTTTATATGTTTATATATAATTCTTTAAGGGTCAAAGTGAAGGGAAACTTTTTTCCCTATAAAATAAAGAGAAACATATCTTCTTATTTTATATGTTTATATATAATTCTTTAAGGGGTCAACAGTGAAGGGAAACTTTTTCCACCTTTTAAGGGTTCAAAAGTTTAGGGAAACTTTTTTTACAAGTCTGAAATCTTTAGTACTTTTTTTTTTACCCCTTGAATATTTAACCCGGTATAGACAGGTACTTCAACAAGGTACAGGTACTTCTCTCAATGAAAAGAAAAAATTCCTGGGTTCACCCCAAAATTTAATCACTTCTTTCTTAGCCCAAGGCCCACCCTTCCTTTAAATGTCATTGAAATTCATTGAGACAGACAAACATGAGTGAATACATATATGTAAATTAAAATTTAATGAGATCAAGATTTCCTTTTTTTTAGTGTCCATCTACTGCATATCTCTTGGCTTTGCACATGAGTTCTTTTCTGACCTGGATGTGGTAATAATTTCACCCACAGGAGAACTGGTTGGGAAAAGATATTATTTTTAAAAAAGAAACAGTCCAATATGCAAATGTCTGTATCAATGTTTCCACTAATTTTTTCATGTCCGTGTGGGACCAAAAAGCCTGAGAGCAACTGAAGATGTGGAGTGCACAGATTTTTTTACTTTTGAGATGATCATTGACTTTTGTCTAAAGTTTATGAAACAAAAGTCAGTTACTTTTAACAACTACAAAGCACTCAAAGAACACATACCTCTGCCAATGCCATTGTCAGGGGAAATGATTGTACATGGAACTTCCCCAAACTTCTTCCGTGGCCCATTGCTTAGTGTTCCACATAATTTCATTGAAATTCAACAGAACTTTTGGAAATATTGTGTGGAAAGACATGAACTTTTGATGATATTATGTGGTGTGGACATACAACTACAACGCAAGGGAGAGAATTGTGCATGGATGCTCCCCCAAATTCAATCATTCCTTTTGTACACTATTGTCCACCATTCCACAAAATTTCATTGAAATTCATTCAGAACTTTTGGAGATTCTGTGTGGACAGTCATGAGCATATAAATTTATTCATATCTTTATTCACATTTACAATTTAGGCTGCTCGTTTAGAAATTGCTCACACCGGTGCCAGGCAAATATAGGTTCTCAACTAATAAATTTCATTTATAATTATCATATACATAAATGTATGAAAAAACCAGAAGAATATCTCTCAATCAAAAAAAGAATTTCTGGATCTGCCCCCAAATTTAATCACTTATTGTCCACCCTTCCACAAATTTCATTGAAATTTATTGAAAACTTTTGGAGATATTGTGTGGACAGGCAGATAGATAGCCAAAATGATGGAAAGGCGCGACTGAGTACATATACCTCTTCAACTTTGTTGGGAGAGCTAAAAAGTGTATAATAAAAGGAGTGATTTTTTTGGTGTATTGCTTTTTCTACTTATTCATTATTATTTAATCCTTTATCACGTGCAGCATTAAAATTTTACTGCGCATCATAATTTCTTTTGTGCATGGCCGTGCAGCTTAGGGGAAACACTGGTCTTTATGCACGTGCTCCTGATATTCCTCTTCATTTCATATCCTGTTTCTCAAGTTCTATTTTGCGCAGATATCAAAAAACTGTTTCAAATGTCTGGTAGATATAAAGCTACAAAACATCTTTTCATCTTCACATAGGAAGCATAAGCTAAAGAATATAGAGTACTTTAATGTTTCAACTTTTTGATCTTGAAGAGAGCTTTACCAAGTTTTAAGAAATTAGTTGTACAAATAATGATGTGAGGATATGAATCTGATGATGAAAAGTGTATGACACTTTGGGATTTCTAGAAAAGCTAGGAGAAAGAGACATCACTTTTGTGTATGCAACTGGCAAACGGGATGCAGTTCAGAGCGGGTACTACCATACTACGTTATAATGTTTAGCCTTTTTGAGATAGAAGAGATCCTTGGTAATATAGAGAAAGATTGATACAGTTATAAATTATCTATTTATATAATGTGCCATGTGTATGTCTATATTTTTTGTCTATAACATTTGTCTCGGGAGATAACTATTAAATACTAATTAAAGAGTAATCTCCCTTACTTATTTTTTTTTTTTTGCAAAAGCTTAAAGATTCCGGGTTCATTCTGGTTGAACATAAACAAGACTAGCATTCCAAGGTAAAGGTCTGAATTTTCAAAAAAAACAAGCAGGCACAAACTAGTGATCAATTTAGCATAATCTTACATTGCATATTGAAACACCTTCTAAAAACCTATTTACAGGGGGGGAAATTTTCAAAAAACAAAAAAACATTTTCCCTTCTCATTGAGGGGAGTGTGCGTGCAAAATTTCAAGTTTCTACTATGAACGGTTAGGGCTGGGCAAAGTCTGGATACATAGATAGATACATTGATACATATAAATATCAGAACACATGAATAACCTAAACCCAACAATAAACCAGTGTTGTGCGTAGCTGTGATTAGAAATGCAGAGCAACATAATGTCTTTGATATTTTTTAAGTACAATGCAATTGTAAAATCATTTAAAATACTGCCATTCTTTTTTGACAGCATGGGTAAATTAGAAATAGGATAGTTGTCATGCAAAAATTCATTCAATTAAATGTAAAAAAATAAAAAATATTGCATAGTTCTATTATTCAAAAACTATCATTAACCAATCATCAATTTAGGAGCTAATTAATTTAGCAAATAGATGATTTATATAATTAGATTGTTTAGAAAATTGTAGTAACTGGCCAAGTGGGGTTACCACTCCTGTAGTATACTGGTTTGTCAAACAAGTGAGAAAATCTGACTTGGCAAAATCTTACTATCATTCACCAGTTGTCTGTCCGTCCATCCGTCTGTCATCGCATAACTCAAGGACAGCTAGAGGTTTGGCCACAAACTTTTCTGTGGTTACTAATAGGACCTTGGAGCATGTTTTTAGAGTATTGTGTGGGGTCTGCATACACATTCACATGAATAGAGACATTCTGAAGAGCACCTTGCCAATGTGCCTAAAGCGTAAATGCCAGCCATGACTCCCAGGAAATGGGAAAGGCCTTTGTCCAGCAGTGGACTTATAACGGCTGATGATGATGATGATGATGATATAATACTAAAAGTCTGATTTTGTTTATCTGTATGTGATATCTAAGTAGCCAAAACGGTGTATAAATGAGAGTATGAAATCAAGGAATAATAAAGAGGCGAGCAAATGTGTATGTTTCGGACCACTGCCTTTCCATAGTAGTGCTGTTAGCTTAGTGGTAACAGCAGAACCGCATATAGGTTGCTTCCAGGGTGGACACGGGTTCGATCCCAGCACAATGTTCATTTCTTATTTATACGATCTAGGCCGCCTGTTTAGCAATCACTAACACTGATGCCGGGCTGATATGGGTTCCCAATTAATAAATGTCTTTATAATTATCATATTCTGTCGGATATAAAATCATCCATTCCTTGATTTCATAGATACATATAAATGTCAGAATACCTGAATAACCTAAACCCAGTAACAGTGTTTAAACCAGTCTGCTGTGATTAACATTTTTCCTCCTTACTGAGAGTAGTGTGTGTGTGTGCAAAATTTCAAATTTCTACTATGGACGGTTAGGGCTGGGTGAAGTCCGGATACATAGATACATATAAATATCAAAACACATGAATAACCTAAACCCAGCAATAAACCAGTGTTGTGGGTAGCAGTGATTAATAATCTGGGTCTGTGTTTGCACACACCCCAATAATAATGATCTGATTTCCATCTACCTATCGATCTATCTATCTATCTATCTATCTATCTATCTATCTATCTATCACTAAAAGTTTGATTCTGACCATAAGGCAGGTCCTCTGCTAGTTAAGAAAATGTGTGTAGAAAATACACAAAATACACAATACACAATACACAAAGGTAACATTAATGAAATAATTTATTCACATACGATTAACATAAAGTAAAGGACATGAAAGTTAGCTTCATGATAAAATTGAACTTATAATAGTTTTGTTGCAGACACCGAAATACATATTAGTTCAGTGAGGGAAGAATATTGTATATTTACGTTCTTCAAGGAGTCCATATATATGAGTGTTAACATGGATATGTTGTTATATTACTCGGACATCAAGTTTCCGTGACTGAAGGCTCAGATATTTCTGTCCCAATGTTAAGCATAAATTTAAATTACTCTGAGGGACAATTTCTTTTGCTTGGCTTCCAGATAATCTACAGAATTTACAAATAAGTATTAGAAACTGTCAACCAAAACTGTCAACCTAGGTTTCTTCAGGTTTTAATGGTCTGGCTGGCTTTGTATGTATCCTGCATACATACTGTACCAATGGGGCTAGAGGGCCGGACATTTAACCATTTACTCCTTATTATATCTAGAAAAACGTTTTTTATTTTTTGAAAATGCCCCCTAAATAGGCTTTTAGTCGGATCCAATTTGCAATGTAAGTTTATGCTAAATTGGTCCCTTAGTTTGTGTCCGGCAGGATTCACGCTTGTTTTTTTTAAAATTGGACATTTTAGTGTTCACTGCTCAACAAAAGGCGAGAGAAGTAACTTATTCATTTATTACCCCTTTTTCCAATTTTTTAATTGATCATCCCCAATATGGAATGGTGCCAAAATACATTGGTCGCATAACGGTTTCTATTGAGTGACTAACCAGACCTGTCATTTATAAATATCGATATTTAGTAGTAAATATTACATTTCCTTGCCTGCTAGCCATAGTCCAAGCCTGGCTTAGTTGTACTCGTATATTTTATATCTTTATTGTCTGCAAAATATTGGGGGTTGAGTGATGAGGTCATGAATGTTAGAATTCTCCTGCTTTTCTGTTAGGCTATAAAAATTGACTTGAAGGCATGTAATTTAAAACTGCAATCAGTGTTGAGATATTGAATGCCAAGTAGTCATCAAATTAGTAAAGTCCAGATAGAGTTTTACTCTTTAACAGACTTGTCGTTGTTCTCATTTTCTGATTTATTTGTCCCTTCTTTAATGAATAACTTGGCTATTTAGATTTGCTTTCTATTTAAGGATTATTTCTTATGTTCTCTGTTATTTGTGCCTTTGTTCGCTTTGTTGTTCTTTCCGTTTTAGCTGTGTGTAGTTAGAATGTGTTTGGTTCATGGAAGATGGAATGAGAGGGTTGTTTGCCTGTGAAGAACTGAGCCTTTCCTGATCCCACTTCCGGTCTGCGTTTCTGGGACATTCTCAGTCACTGTCATTTAAAAAAGAGGATGTGTTAGAATATAGAGGAAACATAAGAAATAGGGCCATGGGATTTGGAGTCCTCAGAAAAGTCGGTGGCTTTTTATTTCATGTAAAATATTTAAGATACGTTTCCACTATAAGAAGTAACTATACACACTCACATGCATATTTGATAACGCTACAGATCTTTCGGTCACCATCATAGTTGTTAATACACGTAAATAATATAGCGACAGTCATGGGCATCCACTGCCAATTATCCGAGGAGTGGGGGTACAAAAGGACATATTCGTAATATATCTTAGCAGCAATCCTGTTATTAGCAAAGAATAATACCATCTTTTTATATGAGTACATTAAGTTGGGGTTGCATAAAATAATTGTACAGCACTGTAATGTTTATATATATGTATGTTAGGTTGAATCAATAAACATGCCGAAGCAAGCTCCCAGCAGCCCCCATTCAGTTTCCGGTCCCAGAAAGCGCGGACCGGAAGTAGGATTGGGGAAGGCTCAGTTCAACACAGGCATAGCCCTGATCAACATGTGTCTCTCGTTACATCTTCTTTTCTTAACACCCTTAAACATGGTTATGAACCAAACGCATTCTAAACTCACACAGCTGCAACAGAAAGAACAATAAAGTCACTAAATGCAATAAAAATGTTACAAGCACCATTATCCTTTATTGACTACAAGGTTCCAACTTTCAACCCCCCCAGCATCCTCCCATGGCAACAGTGACTAGATTATTGTTGAAAATTGCAAAAATGCCTTAAAAGCAGAGGAAGAAAAACAAATGCCTTGCTAGAAAGCAATCCATTTTGATAATACGATAATTAAGGATTCTTTTGGAAGAAAAGAAAATTCTGCCGTTATCTACAACATCGTGCTTCATCTTCACTGATGAGATTAATGTGTTTTTGCAAAAGTCATTTGTCTCTGTCTTATAGAATCACGCTTGTCTCCATCAAAAAGTTACCAAGCTTTTGTGAAAGTGAAATCTGAGCTTCCATCAAATTCTTTACTTTGCTTAGTGTTTGTGGATGAGATTGCATGTTAACTGTCTCTATCATCATTATTGTTATTTAGGAAAATATATTACAGGCTTTTTAATTTACTACGTGCACAGAATCTTGGTGGCCTTGAAAAAGAATGCAGAGTGCTAAATGTTAATAGAGACAAAAATAATATAAAAAAGAAATATTCTGCTCTAACAAGTGTTGATATTAGAAACCATCAACCAAAATTGTCAACATAGGTTTCTTCAGTTTTTAAGTTGGTCTGGCTGGCTGGCTTGCTAGCTACATAGCTATCATGTCTACAGTCCACACCAATGAAGCTAGAGGGCTGAAAATTTAAACATTTACTCCTTATTATGTCTAGAATAAAACGTATGTTTGTTTTTTGATAATTCCCTCCTAAATAGGTTTTTCGTGGGTGGTTCAATTTGCAATGTAAATTTATGCTAAATTGGTCCCTTAGTTTGTGTCCGGCAGCATTTACGCTTTTTACATTTTTAGTGATCATTCCCCAACAAAAAAGAGAGAAGTAACTTATTCGAGGATCACCCCTTTTTCTAATTATTTAATTGATTATCCCCAACATGACATGGTGCCAAAAGATGTAGGTCACGGGACGGTTTCTATTGGGTGACTAATCAAACCTGTAATATTAATGATCGATAAAAAAGGAATAATGATGGCTAATAAACTAAATGAATGACAATGACATGATTAACCTTAATTAACAGAGAAAAAATATCAACAAGGAATAACCATGATTAATAGGTGAGGAAAGTATTGCACTCATAGCAGAGAAGATTTTTATATGGCTCTGTTTCCCTTTATCTTGGTAACAGCAAGGTTTTTGTTGCATTTATCTCATCTTCAGCCATTATGAGTCTACTGCTGGACAAAGGCCTTTCCCATCTCATTCCATGACGACCTAGATTGTACCAACCTCTGTCTTACCAGCAAACTTTTCTATCTCATCCCTCCAGCTTGTATCTGGTCTTTTCCTAATGCGTTTCTGTCCCATGGGCACCAATCACCAAGGGCAGGGCAAAGTCCAGATACATAGATAGATCGATACATCATCAGCCATCATATGTCCACTGCTGGACAAAGGCCTTTCCCAACTCTTTCCATGACGACCTAGATTGTGCTAACCTCTGCCATGTCTTTTCAATTTCATCCCTTCATCTTGTGTCTGGTCTTTTTTTACTGCGTTTACTGTCCCATGTGCAGCAATCGGTTAGTCTTTTGCTCCATCTATTATCGTCTCTTCTTGCTAGGTGATCAGCCCATCTCCATGTTTGTTGCTTAATTATTTGTATAATATCTTTCACTCTAGTCCTCCTTCTAATCTTTTTCTATCTCTTAGCGTTATCCCTAGCTTAGCTCTTTCTATGGCTCTCAAGCGGGTTCTCAGTTTGTTTAGCTAATTTCCATGTTTTGTATTCATAAGTCATAGCTGGTATTATGCAGTCATTGTATACTTTACACTTTAAGCATATTGGTTAGGTGCTCTTTAATATGTCTCTATTCATACCAAATACTTTCCAACAATCGTTATATGTTGTTTCATTTTGCTCTCATGGTCTTTACTACCCCTCAATTAAAGTTAATTATTCTGTAACTTACCTATTAATTATCATTATACCCCATTCACATGCACTTCATATTCCTTCTAATTAAGGTTAATCATGTCATTGTCATTCATTTAGCTTACTGCTTATTAGCCATCACTATTCAGTTTTTATCAATCATTAACATATCAACACTTGTTAGAACAGATTATTTATTTTTATATTATATTTATCTTTACCATTAGTACACTACATTCTTTTTCAAGGGCACCAAGATTTTGTGCACTTAGCAGGAACGTCAGAATGAAATTCATATTGAGGGGGCTATGAGCGAAGCAGAAACATTTCTTTTAGACCACGCCCTTTAGATCGCTGGAAAACACCCCTATTGTGAAAAGTGCACTATTTAATTGATGGATTCAGATATCTAATTGATGAAGATAATTATGAACAGAAGGCTGCTTAGGGAATCTTTTAAAATAGAGCTTCAAAATCTGTCAGAAATCAATGTATTTTTCAAGAGACATTTTCTTTTATTAATCATATTGACTGAAAAATTATAACTGAGTTTTTTATATTCATTTACAGCAATTCCTTCTAGTTTTACTTTCTCTGTACAAATCACTTGAGCAGAGAAATAGATTAGGCCGAACAAGACTCTACCTTACTCTTTTTTGATAGACAACAGAGGTAGAATTTATCTAGTCTCAAGCCTTGTCATGATAGGAGGAAGAAAAGGAATCTGAAAAAATGAAATAAATAAGTTTCTTTTAAATTTAAAAGTCTTTATTTTCCTTTTATTAATTAACAACAGTTTGAAAACAAAATTCTATTAATTATTTGTTTGAAATGGCAACAGCTTGCAAAGATTTATTCAGAGAAAGAATAGGGATCTGAAAAACTTAGAAAAAATACTTTTAAAACATAGATATATGGGGTACTGTCTAAGACGGCTTGGACTATAGAGACCTCCGGTAAGAACCCACTACATATACCGAATAAAGTGACCCCATTCTGAACACTCACCAGAAAACAGTGGCAAGGGTTGAACTAAATTAGCCACCTACTTCCCAAATCCAATAATAATAATAATAGCGTGTATATTGATGACTTGAAAATTTCTGCCAAAAATAAAAACAAACTGGAGACCTTGATATCGACAGTCATATCCATCTATCTTTCCATCTGTCTATCTGTCTGTCCACATGATATCTCCAAAAGTTCTCAATGAATTTCAAATTTTGTGGAATGGTGGGCAATGTGATAAAAAAGAATTGGTTAAATTTTAGGGCGGATCCAAGAATATTTTTCTATTTTTTTCATACATTTATATATTCGTTCATATCTGTCCACACAATATCTCCAAAAGTTCTCAATTCATTTCAATGGAATTTTGTGGACAGGTGATTTTGGAGTGGATCCAGGAATATATTTTGATTGAGAGATATGTTTATTATTCTGAAAGAAAAGAGGTTAAAAATGAACAGTAAATAAAAAGGCTAAATTTAAATTTCAAAAGAAGTAACTCAATATTTGTACATATTGTGAGAATTGAGTTCCCTCCCCCATTTTATTTTCATTCCATTTTTAGTGTATGGCATTGACAGAGGTATGCACTATCTGAATGCTTTCTAGTTTATTACTTGATTTTATCACAACAATAGCAGGGCTACCCGGCATTGCCCATGGAAAAATAACCTCAAAGTTGAAAACATAATGTAAAATATATTCTGTAATATATATCTCCCCAGAGAACACACCAAACTGAAAAAAGAGTATTTACACCGAGAGCTTAATCTTTACTTCTGATCTAGGCTGTTCAGTCAATGTTGTAGAATGATGAAAACATATACCATTTCACCATCAAAACCCATAAAGGTATGACATTTACAATACTGATGTTTTAGAAAAATTATTTCGGATGGTCGTAAAATGGATGGAAAGTAAGTGTCCAGTTCAGTAACATAGTGACATTAACGCCCCATAACGTAAGAATTATTGTTAACGACTTTCACTTAACAAAAGATAACAGAGGTGTTAATAAAAGAAAGCACCCAAAAAATCCTTGGGAAACAAATTTGTAATACATAATTAGATTTTACTGGTAAAAGGAATCATAGCATAAAAATCAACCGAAAAAAATAAGATGAAGGTAAATAGTAATCAAAATAACAAATGGTTTACAACAGGGCTTCCCAAAATAATTTTATTGGTGACTCACTGTTATAAAAGCAATACCCCCCCCAAAAAAAAACCCCAAAGAAATTGCAACATATTTATAATCTATAATAAGTCTAATGGTGTGTAATGTTTATCAAGAAAAAATACTATAAAAAATAGGTAAAAGCAGAAACAAATCAACGTGAAAAACCTGACCTCGTTTCAGGTTTATTGGAAAGGTGGTAAACATTCGAATGGACGCCTGTAAGTTTCAGGCTCCTTCACTATAAAATGTATTACGTAGAATTTTTGTCAATGAAAAAAGAGGAGGGTGAGAGGAAGGCTCTCTTCACTATGAATTAAGTAGAGTTGTTGTCACAGATGAATAGATGAAAGATGTGTGGTAGATGGAGAAAACCAAACCTCCACGGTATATCAGTATTGTATTGCCAAAAAAGAGATTTTCGACCAAAAACGCCAAAACATGTTTAAGAAATGATTTTATTGTAAGGAATGTTTTTGAAATTCGTGAGAGGAATGATAGACAAAACTCCTGGTATAAGAATTAATTTTATCTGATGTTTACAACCATAGATTGGCCAGAGAATGACCACTGGTGACCTCAAGTGACCTCCACACTTAGCCTATGTTGGAAGTCGATATTTATTGATTCTTCATGCCAAATATCAGGTTAATCAGTTTCATAGTTTTACCGGAGAAGAGGCAGGGACAAACAAACAGATAGCTCAAATATTAGTATAGATTTGAGTCACTGTACCCTTAAGCCTACTGATTTTTATGGTAGATTTTTCTTTAAAGTTGTATCATCCACTGATTATTATGGATTCTTGATTTGATTAAGGCTAGCTTGGTTCTTTTTTCAATTGTTTTCCCCTTTTTGCTATTCATAGATGTTTGGATCTTTAAGTCAGAAAGAACGAGAAAGCACACAGAGAGCACATACCTCTGTCAACAAAAGAAATATTAAAAACCAAAGCAGAGACCTTTAACTGTACATGTTTACTTCTCTTGAAATTTAAATTTAGTCATTTTTATTAACTATTCGTTTTTAACCTTATTTCCTATAGAATAATAAAAAATATCTCTCAATCAAAAACAAATTTCATAATCCACCCCAAAATTAAATCATTTCTTCCATAGCCCATGTCCAACCCTTCCACAAAATTTAATTGAAACTAGCATTCCAAGGGAAATTATGAATCACTGCCACCCATATATGCTATGTATGGGGTGATCAATTAAAAAGTTGGGCTGTAATCATAAAAAATGTCTGAACTTTCAAAAAACAAGCGGGCACAAACAAGTGACCAATTTAGCATAAGCTTACATTGAAAATTAAAACCCTATTTTGGAGCATTTTCCATACACATTGAGGGGAGTGTGTGTACACAATTTCAAGTTTTCTACTATGGTTAGGGCTAGGTGAAGTTCAGATACATAGATAAAATTAAACACCCCTCTAAAAACCTATTTGGTGGGGGCGGGGGATTTAAATAAAACCCCAACATTTTCCCTACTCATTGAGGGGAGTGTGTGTGCACAATTTCAAGTTTCTACAGCTATATAGATTGAGAGATAGATATACACATATAAATGTGTTAACACATGAATGGTAGCAGTGATTAATTCATTGAGAATTTATGGAGATATTGTGTGAACAGACACAAGTGAATACATATGCTTCTCCCAACTTCGTTTTAACTTTAAATTTGTACATCTATAGAGTAAGTATTGGGATATTTAGGGTAACTTACAGTGAATTTTTTCCTAATGACTCTAATTATGTATCACAACAGAGCTGTACCAATCTGCAAACGTTTTTATTGCAGTGTTACATCTCGATGGGGAGGGAAGTAAAAAAAAAATTATTTTATGATAATAACAATACCTTTTCAAAATAAATCAAATAGAAATTGATAGTATTAGAAACTGTCAGTCAAAACTGTCAGCATAGGTTTCTTCAGTTATCACCCATACAGGATGCACCAATAGAGCTAGAGGGCTGAAAATTCAAACATGTACTCCTTATTATGTCTAGAAAAACAATTTTTCTTTAAAATCCCTCCCTAAATAGGTTTTTAATGAGCGGTTCATTTTACAATGTAAATTGATGCTAAATTGGTCGCTTAGTTTGTGTTTACGCTTGTTTTTTGAAAATTCTGACTTTTTTAGTGATCACCACCCTACAAAATGTGAGAGCAGTAACTTATTCATTGATCACCCTTTCTTCCAATTTTTTAATTGATCACCCCCAACAAGGCATATTGTCAAAAGATATTGGTCACATTCCTATTGTGTGACTAACCGGACTTGGTTAGCTCTATTCTTTTGGAGCAATGTTTTCACTACAAAACCCACTATACCGAGTTTCTTGTTTTTCCTATACTTTATTATAAAAACCCAAGTATTATTAATTATATATAATTTGCAAAATGACCTTTGCTTGTTTATAAAGTAAAAGCTCTGATTTTTTTAACCCCTCAACTTCAATTGAAGCTGATAAGATGCCATCTGAACTGTTTACACTCTCAAGTGTCTGGTCAGACAGTTTATAAATGAAATCAATACGTATAATTATCTAAAATAGTCTTTGAACATCTTGCTTCTGCACAGTGTCAACTGTCAACAAGTAACTTGGTTTGAGCCATTGATTTATCAATTAATTTTTTCTTCTTTTCAGATCAAGTTAAATCTTTTTGTCTAGTGAAGAGTTAATAGTTGTCTTGTCATTGATCAGATAACAGGGCTATGCTCTTTGGACACATGTGAACTTGGGAAAAGGACTGACCATCAAATGAAAAACCTCTTCAATCTGTCTCAGTCATGGTTTTTAGAAACTGTCAACATAGGTTTCTTCAATTTTAAGTGGGTCTGGCTGGCTGTATCATGCATACAGGTCATACCAATGGTTGATTGATTGTTTTGTTTAACGGCACATTAGTGGGTCATTTAGTGCCGAATTCAGTAGGGGGAGGTGGGAGATCCCATGGCTGGCCTGCACGTTCGCGTGCAGGCCAACCCCACATTAAAAAGACTTCATGTCAAATTTGCTGCTGTGGGGAGGCGAATAAAGAAAAATATCGATGTTCAGAGAATCATGGCCCTTTGGGGGTCCTTGTGGCATGCTCGGGTATCGTCCTGGGAGAAGTTGCACAGGATATCAAAGTCTTTGGCTAGGATCAAAGTGGAGTATCTGTGCTTCAAAACCACCATGGCCTCGAAGTTCAGAGAACCACAGCCCTTCCAGGGTCCTTGGGGGTGGAGATACCATGTCCCCGTGCCTAGAGACCTGAGGGGGCAGAATCCCAAATCCCTGTCACTGAGACAAAGGACACGAGGACCGGGATGGGTCTAAAAGCTCCTCAGGACGGATCCTGAGTGTGCTAATAGGGATCACAACCAGCTGACCAAGATATCCCGTGCAACTTTCTCCCAGGTATCCGAAGATACCCAAGCATGCCACAAGAAGAACAGATACTACACTTTGATCTTAGCCAAAAGGCTGAGAGCCCACACCAATGGAGGTAGAGGGATGAAAATTTAAAAACTTACTGTTTATGGCTAAAAAAAATTTCTTTTTTGTGTTTTGAAAATTCTCCCTCTAAATAGGTTTTTAATGGGTGGTTCAATTTACAATGTTATGTTATGCTAAATTGGTCTCTTAGTTTGAAAAATAGCAGGAAATATTTGATAATTGCACCTCATTATCTTGTCAGCAAAGAAAAGAACTTGTAAAGAATGTTGTGAGATGTCTTGGCAGCTGAAGCATTTGATATGCAATGCATTGACAATAAGTTATGAATACTGAAATATAAGGAGAGGAAGATGCAGAGAATTTAGGAAAAAATTATAAACAAAAAAGAATTGAAAAAAATGAAGTCTAGTTTTTTGTTTTTTTATTCCTTATTAGAATCTGGTTTTGCAAACTTAGTTTTTTTTTCCATTGCTGTTGAATAATTCATCTTTTTGCACATATTTTATAGTGGGAAATTGAGGATACACTCAGGTAGTGTATTTGCAAGAAAATAGCTGCTATTTGTGGAAGGGGAGGACATTCTAGAAAATATTCAAGAAATAAACAGGAACAAATGAGAGGAAATTCAGGGAAATGCATTTTTTTTATTAATATTTCCTGCTGAAAATGTCTTATATACCATCAAATACGGTCATTAATATATTTGTGAATCTTTTAGCATCTATTGGGTACTAATTATCTTATTTCTCTTGAATAATTAAACTATTGTACCCTAAGGGTAAAATAATTAGTTTTTATTTCATAATGGTTTGAATAGTGAAGATTATAATTACCTAATTTCACTCAGTCGATATATGATTATCACCATTAAAGAAAATATCTTTTGGTGAGATGGGTTCATTGCTGAATATATTGAGATATGAGACTTTAAGTAATACTTTATTTGATTGTCTTGTTTTAAACAATGGCCATTCCACGAACGTTTGAAAAACAAGATAATGAATGAATAAAAAAGTGGATTTCCCTTCCTCCACTTCTTGGATAGAGCATTTATAATTTCGAGAAGAAAGAAAAAATGAAAGGGAATGAAATTAGTCAAGAGAAATAAATGAGGTAAACAAAATGGCAGGGGAAGACAGACAGAAAACAGAAATAAGCGAGAAAGAATTGGAAACACAGACAGAAAAACTGAAAGAAAAGATATGATAAACACACAAAGGAAATGTTTAAAGAAAATTGAAAGGGAAAGGGAAAGAGATAGACAGGGAGTTGGGAGGAGAGTGGAAATCATTAAAGATTAAAATACAAAGAAACATAATGTTAACGGTTTTACTTTTTTATATTTCTCTCCTGATTTTGTAAACACTTGACTAAATTTGTTCAGTAAACAAACCAAAATGAAGTGAATAATATAACTCTGTCTCAAGTTTTGCTAAGATCCATGTCATTGTTCTTTTAAATGATTTTTGCAAGGGAGATAACTTTTTTGTGAATGTACAGACCCATTTTATTTACAGCTCTTATTGCTGACAGATCATTTCTTCACTACTAAACAGACAAGTAAAACATTGCTTCACTTTATATATTCAAGCAGGGACTAGTATTGCTAAAGAACTAGAGTTGTAAGCCATTTTAACATCAGTTGTATTGCCAGCACTTTTCTATATTCCCACTCCTAAGTGATTGTGAAAGTTGATCAATCTGTGATTATCATTTGCCATGAATAAATACTGATTCCTATAGAATTTCTGCTTTCAAGCATATTAGACAGGAGACATATTTTTTTTTAGATTAAAGATCAAAGGATATGAAATTCTTTTAAAAGATCTATTAATGGTTCCATATTGAAGAACAGTGCTGGAGAGTTGTCATAATAAAAAATGGTATAACAAATTGATGCATACATATAGAGTAAAATAAATAGATTGAAAAGAATATTATTTTACAGTCAAGATCTATGATATGATTGTTATGATGTGTATTTGTATATACAATTTGTATACCTTTTTTGCACACTAAAATAAATATTCTATTCTGTACGAGGTCTGTCCATAAAGTATCCAGCCATTTTGACTATCTTGAAAACCAGATACACAGCCTTGATCTAACTTGACAACCTATCTGATGGAACCTTACTGTGCATTTGTGAACAGACACTCTCTTGTGAGGTTACTCAGTTGGTATTGAGATGCCATTGATTGAGCTGTGCGACTGAACCTGCCCATTATTCAGATTTTGGTCATTTCGATGAATGATGTGTTGCTGACATACAGTCAGCTGACAGCAGTTTTGTCCTGCGGACAATTCAGAGACAACCAGTTTGACGAACATCACTTTTGTTTGTTTTTCGCCGAATACTTATTTTACCATTTATAGGTAAAAATGAAAAAAACAGTGAAATTTCTGAAACATAATTTTATTTTACATCTTAAATAACAACATTGGAAGAACAGGATGATAAAAAACATATTATATTATAAAATGAATTTTTGCAACTGAACAAAGAAATAATCCTGCAGACATCGACACCCTATTTTAAAAACGTAATTAAACTTAAAATTAGTTGTTGAGTTTTTTCTTGGCTTTGCTAGAAAGAAAAAAGCCCAAATTTTAGTCAAGAGAAACAGAAAATAAATTTTCGTTAATTATTAAGTAGAATATTGTAATGTTTCAAAGTCATTTTTGTTTACTTTTAAGTTCTTGGTCGTTTCTTCAAATGGAACTTTTATATATTTGTCAGGTGTTGATTTTCTGTAAAAGATTATTTTGTCATTGCTATAAGTTATTTAAGCATAGATTAATTAAGCAATATCACATTACTGAGGTCCATCAGCAGCCCTACAGTCCAGATTTGGCACCTTGTGATTTCTGGCTTTTTACCGTTGAAAGAGAGAAGATTTAGACTATGGACGAGATTAAGGAGAACTCGACACTGCTATTTTTTTGCAAATATTAAATAGCTGGATACTTTCCGGACAGACCTCATCTAATTACAGGCAATTTCAATACATTATTTTGAAAACTAAAATTGGTAAACCCTTAAAATAATATTCAAATTGTTCTTCGGACGATTGAACTCCTTGTTGTTTGTGCTGTAAACAACATTTCGGCCGATCCATTCTTCGGCCTTCAATCGTCCGAAGAACCATTTGAATATTAATGACCCTTCTCGAAACTATAGAAAATACCTTAAAATATTGTCGCCTAAATTAACACAGAAATCTGAAAAGAAAATACAAAGAAAAGTCTTATCAATTAATGATAAACTTGAAACAATTAAGAAGATGGAACGAGAAGTAACTAGAAGTGCATTAATTTCTTAAAACATATAACATTGGGTCTTCTACAGTGTAAATATAAAAAAAGTCCAAACCGAAACTTATGGAATTTATTGCCACCAGTGATAAAGGTAATAAAAAGTACTTTTTGTCTGTACTTTTTGCTTTCTCATTATTAATACACTTAGTATAAAATCTACCTGTTATAACGGCAAATTTGTCATAACGGCACTCTTAAATCTCTGAGGGTGTTGTAATAATAGGAGTCTACTTTATTACTGTAAAATGTTTATAAAAAATTGTTTTGGCTGTAAACAAAATGGATTGTGCCATCTGTGTTTACTTAAATCAAAATAAACATTCCTGTTGTGACTGACCCATTGTACCAATCATTCTTTTGCTTTACTGAGTTTGTCAAATATTGTCTTATTTATTCAGTTCAATAGTTTGAAGTCAGTATTTGTGGAAAAAGTTTTTGCCTCAGCCAATTGTTGACTTTCAATCTGATTGGACTAGAAAACTTCTTAATTCTTATTAGACTTTATTATCTCCCGAGTATGTGAGAATCAAGTGCAACCTATTATTGAGCTTCATCATTGGCACAATCTGCAATGAGATAATTCACAGTCAAAGATATTGAAAAGCTTTGGAATATCGTGGAATGTCTCTCTCTATATATGTGTATATATATATATATATATTCTAGTGCAAATATTCATCTATCTATATATGTATATATATATATATATATGTATGCATATATAGGTTTATGTATGTTAAATTTATATGTATATATATGTGTCGCCTATGAATGAGTACACCACTACCACTTTTTAATAGAAAGTTAATTGTCTTCTAAACCAAACATAGCAGGATTTTATTATTTCTAGTGGAAAATTACACAATCAAAACACGGCCCTGTCGGCTGGGGCCTAGAATACGCTGATTACATATCCTGCAGAGGGGTAAGAGCTCCCAAACAGGGGCCACCTGTTTTTTCACAAGACTCTAATTAAAAAAAAAATAACCTTTTACCAAAGTCGCAAGATTCTATTTTTTAATAATTGTGAATTGATTTCGGCATTAAATGACCCATCAAGGGTTGATATGCCACTAAACAAATCAATCAATCAATTAAAACCCAATCAAAGCAGATATTATATTTATAACAAACTCTACATTGAAAAAATATGAATGTTACAGTCTAAAAATGAGTACACCCCTACAAAAAAATATTTTTGATAACAGAGTTTCAATGCTGCAGAGTTTGGTCATAAATGATACCTGATAATATCTGTTTTGATTTTTAAAATAACAATGTTTTTTTAAAAATGGAATTACCTTTATCGTTCAATGTTTAATTAGAGTAATTTCTGTAATTTCTAATAGTTCAATTAGAGAAATTAATCTAATTGCACATTAAATGATAATGATAATTTTTTTTTTTTTAAAGCGTTGTCTTTTTGAAATTTGAATTTTTTTGAAATTTGAATTTTTTTGAAATTTCTCTCAGGTCTATATTAGCATCTTAGATATTATTCCAGGTACCTGTCTGAAGAATGCATTGTAGCATGAAACATTAGTGTTACTGGTCATCTTAATTTAATTAACAAACATTCACTGTCTTTATAGTAATATATATATATATGTATGTATATATATATATACAGGTATCTCCCACCTTTTGTTTGCTTTATGACAGTTTTTCGCTTTTATGATTATGCACCTGGTATTCCCAAATGGTCACTCATCTGGATACTGACCAACCTCGAAGTTGCTTAACTTCGGTGATCGTACAAGATGTATCCAACGTGATTTGGCCGTATTCAATTTATTCAATTCCTATTTTTCTCTTTGATCATTAGATATTTATTCAGAAATTATTTGTAGCAAGTCAGTTCATTTTGTTTCTTTTTTCCTTTTTCCTATTACCAGTGTAGTGCCTTGCTGGATGGTGTGGTTGGCTGCAGGAGCTGGCGGAAGGAAGTCAAGTTGGTATCCAACCATCTTAAGGGGGTTCCACACCCTGGTTTGGATAGCCTATAACCTTTGCCTTGTAAATATGTACCTCTATGCCAAATTTGAGCTTCCTTGTTGCAATACTGTGGCATATAACTTGGAACATACATACATTCACTTTTGTATATGTAGATCACAATGTTGAATACCTAGTAGTCATAGTAGTAGTAATGCTCTAAGTTGTTTTGAAGTTCTGAGATGAAATATCTTTCATTGTTCTATATTTCTTCATTTTTTTGTTGCATGTTATCACATCAGTTTTAGCCAATCTTTTATTTAACAGTAAAATCTATGATGTGATAAAAAGCAACACAAAGATAAATAAACTTGTCTTACAAAACAAATTTTCAGATCTTATATTCTTTTAAGCTTACCGCCTTAAGCGGGCTCTACTCCCTGGTTTGGAATCAGAGTTGTCCTTATCCTAGACTGGTTACCTTCTCAAGGCTTAGAGAGCCCAGTCTTCCCTGTTAGAGAAGAGATGGATTCAAGCCTTTCTCAAGGACACCAAACCAAAATTTGAACTCGGTTCACTGATTCCATTTTCTTTGCAGTTAACCACGACACCACTTGCAACTCCTCAACCCATAAACATTCTATTGATTCAAGTCATATTTTCTCTGTCTTTGACCTTTTGTGATTTATTCAGAAATCAGTTTGTTTCGTTGCTCTTTTCCTTTTTCCTTTTAGCAGTGCGGTGCCTTGCAGGATGGTCTTTATAACAGGTGACACAAGCCCACACTTTGACTTCCATTTCATGACTATTGTCAGGAAGTGTTGCTGGATTCTGCTGAGAAATTGGTTGTTATTATGTTCCTTGTGTTAAATAACCATTATCTTATGGGAAATCTTCAGCATATATAACAGTCAGACTAATTTTATATATAGGCAGATAGCAGAAATAATCAATAATAATAATAACAGCAGATACATTAGTTTCATTTGCCTACGCATGTTATTATAGTTGATACAGATACATTAATATATACATTCCATAGGTAATAAATTACTTTAACAAAATTATATACTTTAATTGCAGAAATATATATGCGAGAGTAATGATGATATCTTAGCTGGCATCAGCCTTGGAATTTCTACATTTCCACATTATTTGGCTTTTAAGCTAAACTGCTCATATTAAACGCAAGCATAAACTGTAAGGTTGTTTTCAATCTACTGAACCAACTGTAATGAACAATGTAAACAGGTCTGGTTAGTCATTCAATAGAAACCGTCACTTTGGCATAATGCTGTGTTGGGGGTGACCAATTAAAAACTTGGAAAATGAAATGATCAATGAATAAGTTACTTCTCTGACCTTTTATTGAGCAGTGATCACTAAAAAAGTCTGTGGATGCTGCCAAACTAAGGGGCCAGTTTAGCATTAACTTACATTGCAAATTGAACCATCCCTACACTATTTAGGAGGGGGGGGCGGATTTAAAAAAAAAAAAATTTTTCTAGACATAATAAGGAGTAAATGTTTAAATTTTCATCCCTCTAGGTTCATTGGCGCAGCCTGTAATACATACATAGCCAGCCAGCCAGACCAACTTAAAAACTGAAGAAACCTATGTTGACAGTTTTGGTGACAGTTTTGGTTGATGGTTTCTGCCTTAAACCTTTGTTTAGATTATCTCAGCATTTAATGTTCACAAGAGTGTTTTCATTATAAGTTTTCATTATAAGTTTTACTCAAATGCCAAAAGACGTGAAATGTATGTCAACAATGATAACATAATGATGATAGTTTGCATCCAACTAGGCATTAACAAAGCTTCAAACATGAATAAACATTATTATCGCTATTAGCTTCTTGAATACACTTAAGACTTAAATTTATGTTGGCATTTTTATGATATATTCTGATTTATAGTGTCCAGGGTTTACTGTAACTATTATAAAGATAAACCTGAATTAGCTATACTAGCTGAAAACTGCCTTATAGGTGGTTTTTCAGCTAGTTCCTTCAGAAGATCTAAATGGGGTGTTTAGCCCCAATAAGAGATCAAATCTGTTTTTTTGGTGGTAACTTAATTCAATACCTCTGGCTACAATACACTGTTTCGGCTAAACGGAATCAGAGTTTTAGTATTATATAGATGGGACTAGCA
>VCCN01005801.1:6031059-6041476 GCA_006491835.1 Architeuthis dux | reverse complement strand
CAAGATTTTAATTTCAGTATGATCTCTAAATATTTATGTTGACAATACATTTGAATACAAGAAGAATGTTCACAGAAGATTGATTTTCTGACAGACATTTTATTATGCATTCATATTGCAGCTTCATCTTCGGTACCAGTTGATTACTTAGCTCTTATTTTAAGGAGGATGAATACGTCTTACCATTACATTGTATAATTGTTGATTAATCTGATAGAAATGTGTAGACATGTTGTAGCTGATGGTTCTCAGCTTAATTGACTGGTCTTTTCAAGATTATTTCAAAACTAGCATAATACCTGTCAAAAATGATGTGATTTTTTTGTTACCTTTGTATAAATAAATTTATTCATAAGATAAAATTAAGAGTTAAGAGTTTGTTTTTTTAACATTTGATATCATTTTTTCCTTATACTACTGATGTGTTGAACAAAATTTATGTCCTAAATATGAAGCCAGCAGTTGCACCAGTAGTGACAACAGGCTGTTATAAGCTGACTGACATTATTTAGCTTAATTTACACCCTATATTCAATCAATGTAGTGATGACCCAGCGGGTTTGGTACTTGTCTGCTAACCTCCGGGCAGGGCTTCATTAATTTTAATATATCGGTTTGCTTTAGCATGACAGAAAACAAACATTGCACAAACAAACAAACAAAAAAGAGACCACAGCTTTTATATTAATAAGATATTCTACAAGTTAGATTTCAGTTCTCTCAGTTGATGGTTTTCGTGAAGATTATCCTAAATCTCAAATCAGTGACTGATTGGTCAGGTATAAGGCTAGCAATTTATCTGAGGCTAATAAATCTGATAATCTTACACTGGATTATCTAGCTTTCAGTTATCTCCATTGGTGCATAATGTGACAAAAGGAAACAGGATTAATTTTAACTCTTGTTTTATATGACACTGTACCAAGCATTGAACTGTAGACATATTCAAAACTAGCATTCCAAGGGAAATTATGAATCACTGCCATCTGTATATGCTGTGTTGGTGGTGATCAATTAAAATGTTAGGCTGTGATCACTAAAAAATGTCTGAATTTTCAACAAGAGGGCACAAACTAGTGACTAATTTAGCATAAGCTTGCATTGAAAACTGAAGACCCTATTTTGGAGGGGAATTTAAAAAAAAAATCAAAAAATCATTTTCCCTGCTCATTAAGGGGTGTGTGTGTACAACATTTCAAGTTTCTACTATGAACGGTATGGGTTGGGTAAAGTCCAGATGTATAGATAGATAAAATTGAACCCTACCTCTAAAAACCTATTTACGGGGGAATTAAAATTTCCCCCTACTCATTGAGGGGAGTGTGTGTGCAAAATTTCAAGTTTCTACTATGAACAGTTAGATAGACATAAATGTGTGAACAAATGAATAACCTAAACCTTTGGTAGCATTGATTAATAAACCTTTGGTAACAGTGATTAATTAATCACTTTTAATTGTTTAAACTTGTTGAGATTGACCAAGGAAGTCATCTTTGATGTGGATTAATGGAAAGATTTTGAAAATAGTTAGATTATGTGTCTCATGTCAACTCATGTATCTGAAGCAGTGGAAAGTGACAGAATTACTTGATGCCTGCAGTTACTACCAAGTTTCCACTGCCATTTAGTTGGGCACCATGGTTAGAAAACTGTACTATAAGAACTTTTGAGGAATGTAATACTTATCTATATAATACTAAAAGTCTGACTCTGTTTACCTATTTTCATTCTTGCTCAATGTAGGTTTTCTAGTCAGAAATTGTAACTGATTCCAGGTCAGAAGGGCTGGGGATCGTTTAGATACTACACTGATTCTAGGTAAAAAAAGCGTAACGGTCATACATTCTAATCTGATCAGTGAAGGGGTACAAATTACCTTAGCAGCTTCCCTTAGACCCAAAATATTCACTAAGCAAAAATTTGATATAATAGGAAAAAAAAACATTTTGTTCCACTCACATACATAGCAGTCAAATAGCATATGACCTTTGCCCTGTAGATATGTACCTCTATGCCAAATTTGAGCTTCCTTGTTGCAATACTGTGGCCTACAACTTGAAACATACATACATTCACTTTTGTATATGTAGATCACAATGTTGAATACCTAGTAGTCATAGTAGTAGTAATGCTCTAAGTTGTTGTGAGATGAAATATCTTTCATTGTTCTATATTTTATTTTTGACAAATTTCTTCATTTTTTTGTTGCATTTTATCACATCAGTTTTAGCCAATATTTCTTTAACTGTAAAATTTATGATGTGATATAAAGCAACACAAAGATAAATAAACTTGTCTTAAAAAACAGATTTTCAGATCTGATATTCTTTTAAGCTTACCACCTTAAGGGGTCTCCACTCCCTGGTTTGGAATCAGAGTTATCCTTCCCCTAGACTGGTTACCTTCCCAAAGCTGGAGAGCCTAGTCTGCCCTGTTATTTCACCATAGCTGGGGAGAGAAGAGACGGATTAATGTCTTTCCCAAGGGCAGTAATGCGAAGTGAACATAAATAGATTCAACCAGAGTTTGAACTTGTCGATTCCATTGTCAGGGCTGTTAACCACTACACCACTCACAACTACTTTATTGATAACTAATGTAGTTATATCAGAAATTTTCAAATTGAAGTTAGTGGATATATTTAGGAATTTTCATTTTTAAGTTTTTAATACAAGCATGATATATTTTTAATATTCAATATTTGCCATTCTGTAGAGCTTTACTACGTATAATTCTGTCATACCTTTTTTTGTAAACTCTATTTTGATATATACTTTTTTTTTTTCTAGTTAAAATTGTTTAATCCTTTCTTCAATCCTTCCCATTTTTGGAAGAACCCTGAAGACATGATTCATCTGCTTCTTCCACGATGAGCTTTATTTTTTAGTTTCTACCTTTCTCTATAATAACATTTTATGGGAAGCCAATTCAGTTCTTAATACTATAAATAGACCAATGTGCAATGAAGAGATACTTGAAGATTATTTCCAGTGATGGAAATTAGTTTTGGGAACTCATTACACTGTAAGGCTGGGTTTTGGGAACTAGGTATATATGGTAAGGATGACGAAATTTGTAAATGAATCTTTTTCTTTTACTGATAAATGGGTTAACACTAAAATCCAAATATTATTCTTTTATTTTTGTAAATTGCAATGCATTTTATTCCTCGTTTATGAAACAAAAAAAGAATGTTGGCAAGTGACCCGAAAGTCGTACTAAGGGGAAAACGTAAAGTGACCATCTTTAAATATATCTGCTGGCACATTTGGCATAAGCGAAAGTTAGTCTCACTACTTTCCATACTGCCAGATATGAAGATGAGGTCTGGCCCACAATTGAAATTTGTAAGTGAATCTTTTTCTTTTACTGATAATTGCATCTAATGGGTTAACCCCAAAACTTAAAATCCAAATTTTATTCTTTTATTTTTGTAAATTGCAACACATTTTATTCCTTGTTTATAAAACAAAAGATATGTGGACTCTTTCTAAGTCAAGACTTAAAGAGATAAGGTGGCGAAATGAACAAATTTAAAGTACAAATCAACTCTAAAAATTAATAATGGTTGACAATGCTCCATCTAATAAAAACATTTCTTGATAATATTATTACTACTATAATACTACTAGTGTATGTAAAAAACATCAAATATGGCACCGAGCGATCTGGCAAAAATAAAAAGTAACTCTACATGGTTAGATTTGATCTTCTGAAACTGTTAGCTCTAGTAGCTCAAATGATAGAGCAGCTGCTGTACATAGACATGCTTCCCAAGGTAAAAGGAATGCTGTTTCGAATAATGTCTAGAACACATTCTTTATTTCTGATAGGCACTGTTTACTAATGGCCATAGCCTGATGGTCTGATAGTTGCAATGAAAAGCAACTAAAATTAAGATGGAAGAAATACTATTCAAAAATTAATAATGATTGACAATGGCTCTGAGCAATCGGAGAAAAATAAAGAGTATGTCTATATGGCTAGATTTGATCTTTTGCAATCATTAGCGCTAGTAGCTTGTTGTGCATAGATAGGCTTCCGAAAGTAGAATAGATGTAAGTTTGACTCTCATCTAGAGCTGATTCTTCCGATTTGTGCTATCTACTTATGGCTGTAGACTGACAGTCTGAGCAGTTGTGATGAAAAGCAACTAAAATTAAAGTGAAAGAAATACTTGTCAAAAATTAATAATAGATGATTCATATATACTTGACTTTGCAAAATAAATCAGTCTTCCTAAATGAAAGCTTATCTGCAAAATATGGTCACTTCTGTGCAACAGGTTCTCATTCTTATACAGGAGTCCCTCATTATAGCACGGTTTGCTATTGCATTGTTCACAATATAAGGTGGGTGCGTTACTGAGCCCAACATTTTTGCCTATATTAATGCCCACTCATCCATAAAACAACAAATAAAAACAGAATTTCATCAAAAGATTTACTTAATGACTAAAATATTAAATTTCTTCAATTTAAAATCAATTAACATATAATTACATGTTGTTTTACATAATTACTTTGATTTTGTGATGAAAACTATACCTTTGTTCACCAGTCGTAATTGACATTTGATTATCTGTGGTTCAGTTATAAAGTGGTTGTCTTTCTTGTTAAATAGGTATCATGAGTTATTCCCCTTAGGCAGAAGACTTCCGCCAGGGGGCGCTGTTTTACTTATCACACGGAAGTAATTATTGATAGCAAAAAAAGGAATGCTCGTTTGCTTTATGTAAGTTTGACTACTACATAAATAGATGAACTTGAATGTCATCTTTGAAGATGTTGTCAACAGACGGACAGACAACTCATCCATGGATCAAGAAGAAATCACTTTCTCTGAAGAAAGCATTAAAGATAATCTGTTAAAAAATATGTTTATTTTTTTATATATTTAGTGGGACAAAAACAAAACATTTTTATTATTAAAAAAAGAATTATATGCACACCCAAGTCAAAAAGAAAAGAGGGGAAGTGCTGTTATGTAAGTATCATGAGTTATTCCCCATAGGCAGAAAACTTCCGCTAGGGGGTGCTGTTTTATGTTCTGGTCAACGAACAGCCATTATTGTTTGTGTTGATGAGTAAAATAAAGAGCTCGGGAGAGACACACTGTGTGGTTGGCCATGGTCATTATTTGAATAAAAGGACCTGTAAGTACATAATATTTTGTTGCATTTTTAATCTGTTAATATCTGTCATTAAACCAAGCTTACATTTCTTATACTCCAACACCGGCATTGTAAAAGGAGACTACTGTAGCAATAATGTGTCTTACTTGTTTTGTAAAGCAGAAGAAAGTTGCCTTGTTAAATTATTAAAGCCGGAATAGATTGAATCTATTTTTCCATGAGAAAAAACACAACAAAAAACATTCCTGCAACACCTCATAAAAAATTAAACATCTTTGTACATTTAAGGAGTAGTTTACTCACATTTTTGCATTGGTTGTTATTGGCAACTATCAACCTCTCTAAACTCAGGAGGAAGAAACGGTTGTATTGCTGCCATCTTAGAATATTTTCTTACTTTTTTTTTACTGAACTCATAATCTATCAATCAATCTTTGGTTATTCAAGATTCTTTTTGTTTTTTTGACTGTATGATATTACTTAGTTTCTATCAATGTCAAGTAGGATCTTAGGTATATCATAAAGAATAGATATATCTATTAAAAAATTACTTTCTTTTCTTTATGTTGTATTTGTCCAAAAGGACAAAGAAATAATCATGAAGTGTATGTATTTTTCATTTCAAGCAATTACTTAATGTAAAAAATTGGGTGTAATTCTTTAAATGCTTCATGCTTTTGTATCTTTGCAAACAATATGATCCAATTTTCTGTATTTATATCTACAGTCTACAATCATTCATTTAGATAATTATTTTTATGGCACTTACCAAGTCTGAATTTCAGATAAATTGCATTAACACTTCACATAACATATAGACCAATTGAATATAAAAAAAAATCAAAGAGATGTCTTTGAACCTTTCAGGCATATTTTCCAACTTGAACACATACTCCATAGAAAACAATATATGATTTCTTAAGAGCTTGCTAAAAGTAGATAACTCAATTATATAAACTACATCCTCTGTTACCATGATATTGATAGGTCAAATTCTATGTTGAGCACGACCAGGTTCAATTAATGCATTTGAGAGTATTAAATACAGCAACTAAAAAGCACTCAGAGAGTGTATACCTCTGCCAAAAACCATTGTCACTAGAAACTGAATAAAACTGAATACAACTCAGTTCATATATAGCTATGATGCAGGGAGACAACTGTAAAGAATTCCTGGATGCTCCTGAAAGATCAGTTCTTCCTTATCCCATGGCCTACACTTTCAGAAAACTTCATTGGAATTCATTGAGAACTTTTGGAGATGTTTGTATGAACAAACATGGGTGAATACATAAATTTGTGAAAAGAAAATGAAAAAATATCTCTCAATTGAAAAACAATTCCCGGACCTTCTCCAAAATTTGTGGAATTTTGGAGATATTGTGTAGACATATAGCTACGATCCAGGGGAGGTAATTGTATATGTAATCACTTCTTCTGTAGCCCATTGCCCACCCTTCCACACAATTTAATTGAAATTCATGGAGAACTTTTAGAGATAGAGGTAAAATATTGTCATTTGTATTGTTATACTTCTATTTGGAAAAAGAGTTGATCTTCTTAAACTATTTAAAACAAGGTGTTTTATGAAGAAATGAAGAGATATAGAATTTATAAACATTGTAATGAACTATTATAATAAATGCTTGTGGATCTGTGAAGCCTCTATGTTATTAAAAGATCATACTAACTTGTTAATGATCTAAATTAGGCTATTTGTTATAAAGGTAATTGTGAAATTAATATTTAATTATGTCTTTCCATATGTTTTCTTTCAGTTTTTCAGTTTATCTTGATAACTCCTGACTTTTCTTCTGTCAAAATATGACCATGGTGTTTTTCTCAGATTTCCTCATAAAAAGTAAGAAAGAATAAAAAATATCCCATAAGGGAATGCAAAACTCATTTTGTTGAATTTGTTTCTGGAAAAGTTTAGTTTTACGATTCTGGTCCACTTGATATTTATCTGATCTGCAGGCACTATCCTACAGAAGAACCCATGTTCATCTACTAGAAATATACAGGATAACCTCAGGTATACACACCATTGACCAAGACAGTAAGTGCAGCATCTGTCCAGATAAAATAATGCTTCAGCCATCCTTAAGCAGTGCAACTAGAGGTCACTGCAAGTAGCTACAAATTCAAACAGCCACTGCGGCCAGAAAACACTTCTTCTCAGACAGATCCGCACCTATCTGAAACAAGCTTTCAGGTGCCACAGTCTCTTCTCCAAACATCATCATCAGCCATTATTACCAAATTATTACCAATAGTTCTTATATGAACACAGTATGAATAAGGTCATTTAATATTCTTCATAGTTATCTAAAATCTGCATAAGAACAGGAGAATAATATTTTTGTAATTCTACATTTTGTTCATCTGACACAAGTAAACAGAAATATACATCCTGATTCCAATTTATTGCAAACAAAGAAGTTTTGTGAATTCATCATCATCATCATCATCATCATCATCATCATCATCATCATCATCATCATCATCATCATCATCATCAGCAGCAGCAGCAGCTATTATAAGTCCACTGCTGGACAAAGGCCTTTCCCATCTCCTTCCATGACTATCTAGATTGTGCTAACCTCTGCCACGTCTTACCGGTAAACTTTTCTATTTCATCCCTGTGCCTGGTATTTTCCTACTACATTTACTGCCCTATGGGCACCAATTGGTTAGCCTTTCCCCCCATATATTGTTATCTCTTCTTGCTGCTTAATTATCTGTCTAATATCTTTCACTCTGGTCCGCCCTCTGATCCATGTTGATCTTTTTCTATCTCTTAGAGCTATCCCTAGCATTGCTCTTTCCATGGCTCTCTGGGTTATTCTAAGTTGGTTTTCAGCTCGTTTTGTTAGTTTCCATGTTTCACATCCATAAGTCATGGCTGGTATTATGCAACCATTGTATACTTTATGCTTTAAGCACATAGGCAAGGTGCTCTTCAAAATGTCTCTATACATACCAAATGCTTTCCAACCTATCGTTATGCATTGTTTTATTTAGCTCTCATGGTCTTTCTCTAACTTTATTACCTGTCCTAGGTAGATGTATTAATCAACCTCTTCTAGAGTCTCTCCTTCTAAATCAAATCTTAAAAAATGTTTGAATATGAATTTTCGAACTAAATAATAAAAAGCAATCAGAACAGAAACTCCAAACCACAGTAGGACTCTAAAGGTTGACTTTACTAACCTAATATTGTCCTGCTTGAGATACAATGAGATACAATATTCATGCCATAAATGATAACATTTTTGGATTATTTGAAACAAGGCATTTATCTTTTTACCTTAAGGACAAATATTTAGTTAAAAGAAATAGAGGGTGGCACAAAATAAGCTGTACATTTTGTTTTTTTTGAACCACTGTTTTTTTTCTTTTTGTGTGGGAATTTCTTTTCGTGTGACAGAAGTTTTATAACTGGTCAGTTTGTTATGATATACTGTCACAGGAGGTCATTTACAGGCCAACACCTGGGCAGAAGTGGAACTGACCCTGGTCACCTTAGGAAATATGCATATGCGTGGGTGTCCGAAAACAGGATGTGTGGGTGTTCAAGCCTGATAAAAGAAGACACAGGCCAGAAACTCAGGAGACGGAGAATCTCGGGACTCAGAACAAAGAGTGGAGAGACAGTCAGAGAGGCAGACCGCCTAGGCTGGTCCTGGAAGACACGGTACTGAGTTCACTGTTGGGAACACTCTTCATTCTCCGGCCAACAAAATGTATCTTATAAAATAAAAATATATCCGGATATTTTTATAAAGAAGTTTTGAGTCTTCCTTTCTTTTTCCCGCAAGTTCAGGATTTCTCTCCCGCAAATGAGCAACCCACGACGAGACATCTCATGTCGGTGGAACATTGAAAGAGAGGCTATATAACAAGTTACGGTCTAAGCAGTTACCACAACTTTTGCTATTAAAATTTCAGAAAATTAAAAACAAACAAACACACAACAAAAAAACAGTGGTTCGAAAGAATCAAAATAGTCAGCTTATTTTGCACTACCCTGTACTTTGTCATAGTCATTCACCAGAAAGAATTTAAAGTAAAATGTCCGTGTCTTGAGAAACAACTCCCAATGGAGTATGGAGCTTGGTGAGAAGACCCAGTTTCTGTTGCATGCGTCAGCTTAGTGATCCTTGCAAGTTTCAAGTCTGGTTGAGACCAGGACTTTATACTTACAAGTTTTTTATAACCACCCGTTGGTAGGATGCAAGTCCATGGAAGGGATACCTCCACCCTAATCGCACAGCTTAGAGTGTACTCAATTAGCTGCTGGGTGCACAATTTGTCCTAATGAAGAGTTTTCCACACTCTTCACTCATACTGTGAATCGAACCCAGAACGTTCTGCATGTGAGGCAGATGCGCTAACCATTAAACCATCTGAGTAGACAAAAAAAAAAAATTACCATTAGAAATTAACAAAACTAGAAAACTCCTAATTGATTTGCGGAATTCAGTTTAAACAATTCTGAAGTTTTATCTAAATCCATAAAACTTGAGTTATTTTGTAAGCTACACAGACTGCTTGTAACATCCTGCTTTTTGTTGAGCTGTACCCACATGCAGATAATCTGGTAGGGATACAGATTTTGTAAGGATATTGGCTCTGGGGCTATCAATTTTGATAAAATTGAGTGCACTAGGATACTTGCAGAGGACTTTGCTGAGTTTTTGTATATATATATATATATATAATGTAAGTAAAATTGAGAAAAAGGGAATAGCCAAGCTTAGATTTAGATGTTTTTATTTTTAGTCATAGGTGTTTTTAGACAAAAAGAGACACAGATAGGAACAACATTCTAATTAATTCCTCAATAATCATTAGCAAACACCAAGCTCCAAATTTGAAAAAAACTACTTACAAAAGCCACATTCACTGAAAAAGCAGAAACAGAAAAGAATAACTAAATGTAATCGACCTAATTGTGGTCTATATGTACATTTAATAGAAGGAAATAAATATACCTTCAAATGTGGCACATACTTGTTAACCATAACCTGTCTCCGAAGACATCCTTCTGCTGTGGATTCCATTTTTAGCATGGTTAAGTACATGAAAGTAATCATACCATCAACCAAGCACTCTAGCAAATCCATTTTTCTAAAACCAATGGAGGTCTGAATTTGTAGTTTATGGCTGTGTCCTCTGGCTTTACTGTATTATATGGTAGACATACTTCTTAACCATAACCTGTCTCCGAAGACATCCTTCTGCCGTGGATTCTATGTTACTCACTACTTTAGTTCATCG
>VCCN01005801.1:5993535-6027886 GCA_006491835.1 Architeuthis dux | reverse complement strand
TTTTCTAATAAAAACAATCTCTTTTCTAATAATGTTAAAGACATTATAGCTCAGTTCTTTATGGTATTAACAGCCCTAGAGGCTGATGCAAGAATAAGTAACGGCTTTCTTGAATGATTAAAATATAAGGGAAAAAAATGTGGTGGAAAAGAATATATAAGAAATATTAATCTACACACTATGTATGCTATGTTGAATTTTTGTGTGTGTATATTTAGTACCACAACTTTTTATCAAATGATGTTTCATAGAAAATGCAAAATACACACTTCCACACATATCACGTAAACATGCACACATGCACACAGATACATGCATACCTCATACTCACTTCCACACATAAGCCACATATGTGTGTGTATTTTGTATTTTCAATGAAAAGTCATGCCACAGAAATAATCTACATACTATGTATGCTATATTGAATTTTTTTGTATGTGTATATCTGAATGTTAGCTGAAGGGAAAGAAAAGATATCTTTCATCATATTTTACTTATTAGCAGATAATTGTTTTTCCTTTTTTTCCAGCCTTTGATGGAAGCACCATATGTGTGGGCTTTGGTAGAGTGGGATCAGAAAGCCAAAAGATTGTCGCAGCACCTTTGCAAAAGCTTGTGGAGACAATGATGGGTGACCCTCTCGACTGCCTGATCATTCCTGGAAAGATGCATCCTCTAGAGGTTGCGACACTGAGGACTTTTGTCTCTGATGAAGAAGTAGACAGTTTATTGAAGGCAATAGAAGATGTATAAAAAAATAATTACGTCATAAGTGTTTTAACTTAGCATCGTAAGTCTTCTCTTTAACCGAGAAATTGTAAACCACTTAATGTATGGATTAAATAATCTCTCATATAGATATGTTTCTTTCTTTATTATATAGAGGTATATGTATTCACTCATGTTAGTTAGAAACTGTCAACCAAAACTGTCAACATCAATATAGGTTTCTTCAGTTTTTAAGTTGGTCTTTCTGGCTATGTATGTATCATGTTTACAGGCCACACCAATGGAGCTAGATTGCTGAAAATTTAAACATTTATTCCTTGTCTAGGAAAAAAATGTCTTTAGTGGTGTGTTCAATTTGCAGTGTAAATTTTTGATAAATTGCTGCCTAAATTTGTGTCCAGCAGCATTTACGCTTTTTTTTTGAAAATTCAAACTGTTTTAGTGATCACTGCCCAACAAAAGGTGAAAGAAGTAACTTATTCATTGATTACCTGTTTTTCCAATTTTTTAATTGATCACCCTCAATAAGGCATCGCAAGATGTTGGTCACGTGACAGTTTTTATTGAGTGACTAACCAGACCTTTTATTATTATTATTATTATTTTTTCTTATAACAACAAATGAGCTTTTGGCATCACTATAAAAATAACTAATTTTTTAATTGATCACCCCCAACATGGCATACTGTGAAAAGATGATGATCATGTGACGGTTTCTATTGAGTGACTAATCAGAGCTATCTGTCTATCTGCTTGTCCACTTAATATCTCCAAAAGTTCTCAATGAATTTCAATGACATTTTGTAGGAGGATTGTCAATGGGCTATGGAAGAAGTGGTTTTGGGGAGGATCCAGGAATTTTTACAGTTACTTCCCCTGAATCGTAGCTATATTTCCACACCTCACAATATCTCCAAAAAGTTTTCAATGAAATTTTGTGTAATGGTGAGCAATTGGCCATGGAAAAAGTGATTGCATCTTTAGGTGGAACCAAGAATTTTTACAGTTACCTCCTCTACATCGTAACTATTCAGTTTTTAGTGACAATGGCATTGGCAGAGGTATGCACTCTCTGAGTGCTATCCGGTTATTATTCTTTTTATGAAGTATAATTGTAAAAACAATGATTTGCGCAAGAGGTGAAAAACATATATCTATCCATCACATAATTATGTTTACTGTGTTCATAGAATTGGGCTTGGTTCTTTAAAACTCATATAGATGTCAATGTGTCATAATAATTCATGTGAAAACTTTGGGAATCATTTCATTTTTATTGTTGATTACAATCAAGTTTGCCCAATTTATCAGTGGATAAAATTAGAAGATTCAAAATAAAAAAAACGTTGGCTCTTTTTTGTTATTCAACATCTCACTAAATAATTATAGCTATTACGGCCCACCATATTTTCTATTTTTCTTGAGTGAAAAAGATAATTGATTTTGTCACTCTTTAACAGACAAACATATTGCTGAGGAAACCAACAAATCTACAAGTTTATATTTTGCATCCTCAAAGGTTTTTCAGACAAACATAAACACTTCAAGTCAAAATACAAGAAAAATTACGGAGATGTTGAAAATGGTCTAAACATGTGCATCAGAAGACATACACAAGACTGAACTACGTTCATAAAAACATTGATTTTAAAATTTTAAGGCTTTTTCAAAAAAGATTTTGAAGTTTTAGAATTTTAACATTTATAACGTCCAGAACACCGAAATTTAAAATAATTTTCATTTTCATAGTTTATGGCAAGAAAAATTAAGTTTAACTTTTTCAATCAAAATCATTCTGTATATTGTATAAATATTGACTGAAATGAGTCATTACTATTATTATTCCATCAATTCTTCAATATTCTTATCCTTGCTGATTTCATTATTATCTTTCGGTTGATGTGTTCTTTGGCCTTCCTCAGGTGTGTTATTGATCTGGTAGGAAAGAGTCCTATCATCATCATCGCCATCATCATCATCATCATCATCATCATGTCTACTGCTGGATGAAAGCCTTTCCCAGCACCTTCCATGTCGATTGTGACTGTGCTAACCTCTGTCATGTCTTATTTGGCAAACCTTTCTATCTCATATTTCTATAATATTATATTATTATTATATTACTTATTATCATATTATAATTAGTTTAAAATCTAAGCATCATATATGCACTTGAATTATTGCTACTGCAGGAATATCTGATGCCTTGATTCAAAATTATTATAGGAATCTCCTTATTGGATTAACTCACTTAAAGCTTGCCTTTGGTGGCCATTAAGCATGACTTTAATTCATCTATATATAGAATTTATATTATAATTATTTGCAAATAATGTTCAATGTCAACTAATGGAGACATTACCATATACCTAGTTCCTGAGACCAAGCCTTATCGTATGTCTAGTTCCCAAAACCCAAATCACTGCTCACAAATAATCTAGCATAGGTCTTAAAACTGAATCATTAATCTAAAATCTTTTCAGATGTGATGTGCATTAAAAGAAATCAAGAAAAAAAAAGAAAATATCATTTTTACAGGATTATGGTTAAAAGGCTGCTGGGACCAACTGAAAAAAACTAATAACTAGAAGACCCTCAGGGAGCGCACATTTCTGCCAACCCCGTACATTAAATAAAGACTGAATGAAAATAGAATATTAAAAAACAAGGGACAGAACTTTAAATGTGAGTTACTTCCTGTGAAATTTAAGTTTAGGCTTTTTATTTTCAACTTTTCGTTTTTTATCTCTTTTCTTTTTCTTATGACTCAAGACAAGAATAATAAAAATATCTCTCAATTACAAACACATTCCTGGCTCCACCCCCAAATTTAATCATTAATTCTATAGTCCATGGCCTACCCTTCCAGACCCTGTGGCAATGGTTTCCACCAAAGTGTTTTGTGATGCACAGGTAATGGCAGACCTTTCATTTTGTCAGGTTCTGACATGGCAGATTTTCTTTTAGAACATAATAGCATTTAGATATTTGATAATAGCAGAAATCTATCAAGCACACTTGACACAATTGTAGAGACTAGAAACAAATGTTTTGGAAGAAAATGAATAGGGACACATTTTTGGGAAGAAAATGAACAGGGACACATTTTTGGGAAGAAAAGTAATAGGGACACATTTTTGTTTGCAAGAAAATGAATAGGGACAAATGTTTTGGAAGAAAATGAATAGGGACACCTTTTTTGGAAGAAAATGAATAGGGACACATTTTTGGGAAGAAAATGAATAGGGACACATTTTTCGGAAGAAAATGAACAGGGACACATTTTTGGGAATAAAAGTAATAGGGACACATTTTTGTTTGCAAGAAAAGTAATAGGGACACATTTTTTGGAAGAAAATGAATAGGGACACCTTTTTGGGAAGAAAATGAATAGGGACAAATGTTTTGGAAGAAAAACAAAATAACACAAAAAAGAACTCAAATTCCTGGATCCGGCACAAAATTCAATTACTTCTTCCTTACCTCATGGCCCACCCTTCTACAAAATTTCATTGAAATTCATTGAGAACTTTTGGAGATATTGTGTGGACAGACAGATGGAGGTACATGTGAATACATATACCACTCCCAACTTATTTGGCAGAGGTAAATTACTTGCAGTGCCTGAATGTGGAAAATGTTATGAATGAAAAGGCGTTAAGATATATTGGGGTATAATTAATGAATGATGAACATTATTGAGTGAAGAAAATGTCAGAGTTACAAAAACGTAGCTAGAATTTTAACAGTTTTAACATCAATTGATTCTGCCAGCCAGGGCCAGCCCAATGTACTAATTACTTGGGCAGTCACCTTGGGCATCAAGTGCTAGGGGTGCCTGCCATGTGCCTGAGACAGTAGGACTTTTCAAATTCAAATTGAAAAATGGGAAAATAAATAAATAAACAGAATAAAACAGAATAAAAAAAAGTCAAAATAAGAAAATTCTCTGATGTGAAGTCAGTTTTTTAGGAATATCTGAAGGTTGAATACTTTCTGTTGTGGTGAAACTAAGAAAAACAATTGGCAAAGGAAATTCTTATGACCCAAGACAAGCTCAGTTAGACTTGAAGGGTTCCTGTTCATCTTGCCAGGGGAACAAGGAACTCTAGGGCCAACCCTGTTGACAGCCCTTTCACACACCTGCTCTTCAAAAACCTCTCTCCTTCTTATGTTACTATAAATAGGAAATTTTATCAGTAGCCTTTTGTCAGCAAGCAATATATTCTTGTGTTTCAATTTATAGATAGATTTTTGAGTATCCTGATTGGTTCCTTTAAACCTGTACATGTGATATATACATAGCCAGCTAGGCAGACCTATGGAGGGTCCTGCTAGTTGCCGGCACTCGGAATTTGTTGAGGAAAAGAAGCTGAATCTATTGCATGAGAATTTGGCTTTCTTGTGGAGGGTAATTATTTTGCGGTGCGTCGGCATGAATGCTTTATATTAAAAAAAAGTGGGATTAAGGGTTGGTTCCCTGATTCCACACACGGCCTCGTAACAACAGCTAATGAGGGACCAGCAATTAATCATGGGGGACAACTCCACTTCGACCCGCTACAGACCAATTTGAAAATTAATAGAAACCTGTGTTGACAGTTTTGGTTGATGGTTCCTAATAATGATCATGATGATGAGACTGTACAGACCATGGCGTTGCTGGGGTCCTCGAGCATACTGAGAAGAATGATCAATAAAGGTTCTGCACCAAATTTGATATAATCTTGTTTGCAAAAAAAATCTTTCTCTGAAAAACATGATATCTATCAAGAAACTGGCAAGAAACATGTACATATATATACATACAAAAAAAGAAAAAGAGGAATTTCAGAGGAAAACATTAGAAACTAGCATTCCAAGGGAAATTATGAATCACCACCACCCATGTATGCTGTTTTGGAGGTGATCAATTAAAAAGTTGAAAAAGGGGTGATCAACAGATAAGTTACTTCTCTGGCCTTTTGTTGGGCTGTGATTGCTAAAATAGGTCTGAATTTTAAAAAAAACAAGTGGGCACAAACTAGTGACCAATTTAGCATAAACTTACATTTCATATTGAAACCCCCTCTAAAAACCTATTTAGGGGGGGGCGGATTTTCAAAAAACAAAATAAAACATTTTCCCTACTCATTGAGAGGAGTGTGTGTGCTAAATTCCAAGTTTCAACTATAAACGGTAAGGGCTGGGTGAATTCCAGATACATAGATAGATACAAATGTCAGAACACAGGAATAACCTAAACCCAGCAATAAAGTAGTGTCGGGGTTAGCAGTGATTAATAAAGAAACTGAAATGACTGTCTTAAAATGATTTCCTTTTTTGTTTAGGATTTCCTCTTTGTGCTCGAGAACAAAAACACCTTTTCACTTCTGGTCAAGTCCAAAACCCATTAAATTCAGCAAACCAAACAGGATGAAAAATGAATATTAAATGATAGTAACAGAGCCCTAATCTGATAATCTTCTGTTTAGGGAAAAAATTACAAAGCAATTTATACTCAATCTTCTAAACTATCTTGAATTTCATGTGCCTGCATGTTTGACTATAAATCTTCTCACAGATTATTAACTCAAAGACATTAAATATTATGGCAGTCCATCTTGGGCATTGGGCTAACACTCCAGCCTCGTAAAAACCCACAATTGCTACAGAAACTGTAATAGAATCTCCATGGATCATTTGAGAAAATGGAGGCAATATCTTGCGACATAAGAATGTATGAGTCTGAGACAGATCACTAACTGTAATTGTACAATTTTAACTGTTTCAGAAACTCATCAATAATCCTAGAAACACACACTTTCACTTTCTCTCTCTCTCTTGCCTTCTTTCTTATTTAAAATTTATTATTGTTGTACCAGCCAAGCAAAACTCAGCTTGGAAGCATTCATCTCTTTTCTTCAACTTAAAAGATTGAAGCTTAGAGAAGCCAATTTGGTTTGCTTGTACAACAACCTATTAGTCGACCTCATAATCCGCTGGTTGATTCTTGTCATCACTCCCTTGATGTGTATGTCTGAGTCATTCTGCTTCTGCAGTTGCTGACAAATGAATGGTAAATATAGGAAGAGCTATAAATTGGAAAAGTCTGTATTTAATCCAAACATTGTGCCCGCCATTCTGACTGTGAAACGTATTTGTTTTGTTATTCTGGCAATAAATGTGTTTTCACTTGTCTATTATCAACAGCATCTTTAGAATGATTTAGAATTATCAATATAAATTTATTCCCTCAGTATATTGGATTTTACTAGCTGAAGATTGAACATTGATTGTTTTATTAAAGTTAGAACCAGGCCTGGGCAGGTGGGCCAGTTTGCATCAGTCTACGATTTTGAGTGGGCCTTATTCCAGAGTTTAAATCATTCTAGTTCTTTTATTCATATAAAATCATATAAACTACATGTACATGTATATACTCATACATGAATCATATGTGTAATTTGTCTTCTCTCAGTCCATTACCTTACTTATGTGGTCATAAAACTCTTCAATCTCCTGGTCAGAACTTTTCAAAGTAGGTGCATAAACATGAATTATTTTATTAGTATTTTTTGCTTAATCTAAATATTATCTAAACTATTCTGTCTGATATGCTGTCAAAACTTATAACATTGCCTGTGATGTTATGGCAACATCAGCAAGGTAATGGACCAGGAGAAGAAAAAATTACACAATACTCATGGGAGACTTCAATGCTAAGGTAGTTAAAAGGAAAGATGGGAATCAAGTGTAATGAGAATATGGGGTTGGACCGAGAAAGGAGAGAGGAGACATGCTAGTAAATCTCTCAGAGAGATACAGAATGAAGATAACAAACACTGGTCACAAGTGGACTTGGAAAAGCCTAAATGGAATAACAAAAAACGAAATTGACTTCATAATACCTGATAGAATTAATAATGTCAAAGACGTTACCATTGTCAATAAAGTAAATATAGGAAGTGACCATAGAATGGTAGTAAGCAGAATTAAATTTGACTTTACAATGCAATGGAACAAAATGATCCATAAGAAGAAAACATGCCCCTGTAAAATAGAGTGAATACTCAATTTCTGGGTAGGGTTAGAGAACAGATTCGAGGCCTTGTGGAATAACGGAAGTAGCATAGAGAAAAAGAGTAAGTATCTGGTAAACATAATTAAAGAATCAGCAAAGATGGTAGGCAAAACAAATGAAAACAATAACACAAGGAAATACTCACAGGCAACTTTAGAACTAGAGTGTAGATTAAGTATAAATTATTTTGTAATTTTTTCTCTAAACAGAATATTATCAAATCAGTTCTCCGTTACTATAGTTTAATATTCAATATTTTACCCTGTTTGGTTTGCTGAATTTAATGGGTTTTGGACTTGACTAGTAGTGTAATGGAAAGGTGTTTTTGCTCTACTTTAAAATAAAAAATCAAATATTATTGATTTAATTTTGAATAATGAAAATCACTTAAAAAGACGATGTCTTCTAGTTGACTAGCATAAAGACCAAGCAGTCCTCTTTTCATGATAGGTGAAATATATTCTTATATTGTCATGAATTTACAAATGAAATACAGCCATGCATCGACTTACCTCCAGGTTAAGTTCTGATAGTAGGGACGCAACCTGATCTGGACATAAGTTGATTGTTATAATGTGAAGAAATGAAGAAGATGAAGAAAAATCTACACACTATACAACATAAGATAAGATGACAAATGCATATTGACTTAAACCTCTATATTGTACATACATCTTTCTTGCCTTTCCGAAGAGAAAGGAACAAATGCCATCCATTACGTTTCTTTCACAAAGTTAGCATGGTGTCTGCTCTTTTACCTACTCCTCACCTTCCCTGTAGAACTTGAAAGAAACATAACGTATAAACTGCGTTTTCAGTCTAACAATAGCATAATGGAAATTTTGGTAATTCTCAGTTGAGCCATAGAACTGCAATGACTGAAATTCCCATCACCTTCTGTCATAGGCATATGGGAACTCTTTGGTTAAGATGGAGGTACAGGGGACTTAATTTGCCTGAAAATCTACACAGTTTTCCCCAAATTACACTGATTTGCCCAAAATCTCAAGCTGTTTTTCCCGAATTTGGCTTGTATGCCTATGTCTGCGGTTAATGGGTTTTGAAGTTACAAACAGAGGACATGAAAATAAAGTGTAGACATCTGTTTTATTTTTTTTCAAATCTGTGATAGATAATTATTAAGCTTAGCTGTGTCTGGCACATGGATGTGATAGTGAGACACTGAATGGGGATCGAACTCACTATACTACCAAATTGATCTGTAAGCTGAGCTTGCTAACCATCATTGTATGAATGCACACTATATGATTAGCACACAATCAGACAATGTCTATAGTTATTTATTAAACTTACCTTAGTCTGGTACAAAGCCATAGTAGAAAGTACCCAGTGAGGATTGAACTCACTACACCGGCAAATTGATCTGTAAGTGAAGCTTGCTACCAATTGCACTATAGAAGGTGCCTCTATTTCAGTGGCGTAGCAAGAGTTCTTAGCACCTGGGGGGCAAAAACTGCACCTGGGGGAAAAGACTGCACCAGGGTGCAGTTGTGCTATATCTTGGGGAGGGAATAATTATTAATTAACAGGCATTATAGGCCAGAGGAAATTTTTTACCCCTTCACACCTATGCCCGGGCAACTGCACTGGGGACAACTGCCCTCTCTTGCTATGCATCTGCTCTATTTGAGTCTGTAATAGGCCTCCTTCTTTTTGTTAGACAATGGAACAATACTGGGCACAAGCCTGGGTGAAGCGTACAATGATCCTAGGATGCCCAGTTGATAGAATCCCCCTCTTGGCCTCACTGATGTAGTCCAAAGGAAAGAAAAGCATGATATGTTTGGCATCAGGTTGGTCGCAGAAGCTGCTGGAAGGATATAAAAGGTAGCATCCGACTGTCTTAAGGGGGCTCCACTTTTAGACTGGTTGTCTTCCCAAAGCTGGAGAGCCCAATCTGCCCTGCTATTATAACCATAGCTGGGGAGAGAAGAGATGGATTCATGCATTTCCAAATGAGATTAGTGCAAAATGAACAGAAACAGTCATGACCAGAGTTTGAACCCAGCTTGTCAATTCCATTGTCTGTGCTGTTAACCGTTACACCACTCACACATCCATTGAGTCTGTAATAACCAGGAAAAAAGTATCTCCTTCCAACACTTTGTTTTGAAACCAATGAAAAACAATTAGCACAACAAAATTACCTTCATCCTCTTCTCAAGTTCTGATCATAATACTGACTCTGAATTCCTTGCCAACACACTTAATATTTGTTTTAATGAGATGTGTCCCGAGAAGCATGGCTGATCAGTGCTGTCAGCAGACAACGTTTTACTTAACTACTAAAAGTAACCTAGGCAACGGCATAAACAGAAGCATCTTCGTTTTCATCACAAAACTGTTTAAAGTACCTTCTTTTAACATTGTCATTATCAAATCTTGACTGGTATTTCCTATCTAATTTCTCTCTCACAATCAAATCACTTACACTGAACTGTGTGAGGTTTCTTTCTCTTGACCTGCTGTTCACAAGCAATGGTGGCAATGGAAATATTATATTTCTTTTTCATTTTACACCCTCTCTTAATGTTTCATTAAAATCTCTCTTAACTCTCTATTGTTTTCTCTCTTTGAGCTTTCAGTGTCTTTTTATGTCTTTTTAAACCTGTCTTACTTTCTCTTTCCCCAGGGAAATATTTATTCCTCTTCTTCATGTCTTTTTTCTGATGTTCCTCTTGTTTGCAATGTTTGAACATTTTCACATACAGGTTGTTTCATAGAGGATAACGGGGTAGAATTTACGCGCATGTAAATTTTATGCTACAATATATATTAGTCACGTGGTAACATTGTACTCAGAGACAACAGTATTTAACAGTTGAAATGATTGCATGAAAATTTGTGGCAGGAAAATCAATTTGTGCAAAATATTCCACTTTAGATTAAATGAATAATGTTTAAAAAAATATAATTAAAACTGACTTAAAAACCAACCTCAAAATTTTAACAAAAATTCCCAGCAACTCAGCGGGGACTTCCTGAGTGCCTTACCACTACCTACTGCCGGTACTCTCCAAGACAATGACTGTGTCTGCATTGGCATTGCTCTTTGTCTTGGTCTTCACATCTGCGAACCTCATCGCTGCTGACCAGTTTGGTCTCCAGCCCCTCTCACGTCGTCTCATCATGGGTCGCCTTCCTCGCCACGCTGCCCTCAATGACATTATTAAAAGGGGACTCGACACTACCACAATTCCCACAATATTGGAACCCATTGGCCTAGACCATTGAGATGGTAAATGCCTGGACGGGATAACTGTTTTTCCATTCTAATTTGGCAAAGCACTAATTTGCGATGCCACTTGCACTGATTACTTTGTAAATGGCAACCTGATCTCATCAGCCAATGAGCCAGGTATTGTTGCCTGACAGGCCGAGGAGTTGGAGATGGCCAAATATTGCTCACTGACCGACAGGTACGAGTTTGTACTGGTTGCGATTGAAACGTCTGGCTTGATAGGCATTGAAGCTCATTCGCCGAATAGGCTCCATAGCTGCTCAATGCCACAATGAACTGTGCGAGACCACCTGGCTATTCCAGCATGTGTCGATGGCAGTCGTCCATGGCAACACATTCTCCATAATGACAGTGGGAACAGACTGAGAAAAAATTTCTATTTTAATCTTGACATATTTAATATTTGATGTAATGATAAAAAAAAGAAACCATATGACATGTAATTACGGGGAGATTTTATTTTCAACCTTAAAATAACCATAAACATCACGGCAAGTTTTAAATGAACATTCAAAATACGTTTCCTTAGAAACGTAACAACAAACAGATAACCAGCAAAGTGAAATTCAATTACCGAAATATTTGCCAATTACTGAGTTTTACAAACATTTTGGTAATTACCGAAAGTGAATGAAAAACATATTACCACACTGAGAACTGTAGTTAACATTCAAAACTAATTAACATACCTACATATAAAGAGAGATACTAACTCAAATGTTCAACCTATAATTATACTTCAGATTTAATTGATGTGTTTAACTCAATCTTATTTTTACATAATTTCATTTAAAGAATATTTTATTGATGAAATTTTGAGAACAAGTTAATAAAGATTTAACACATTGATATCTTAAAGGGAGGACATTTGTTCCGGTTGTCCTATAGTAGTTCCTCCACAAATCTAGAAATGAATCCTTGCGACAAATTTTCCTGCGACCAATTTTCCTGCGACCAATTTTTTCCTGCAACCAATTTTCCTGCGACCAATTTTCCTGCAACCAATTTTCCTGCGACAAATTTTCCTGTGACCAATTTTCCTGCGACCAATTTTCCTGCGACCATTTTCCTGCGACCAATTTTCCTGCAACCAATTTTCCTGCGACAAATTTTCCTGTGACAAATTTTCCTGCAACCAATCTTCCTAGTACCTTTCTGCCTTTTAAAATGATATTTTCCTCTTCAGTCTTCCTTCTTTCCCAGCTATTTATCTTACCTCATAATTAGTTAGTGCCCTTACGCAGACTATGGCTTCAGCTGTCCCTGCTAGGGTTCCATATATCACAAGTCTCTCTGTCTTGGCTCCGATTTGCGATATGTGAAACAGACTCAGAAGCTACAAGCACCCAAAGTGGCATCACTTACTCAACACTGCACTATATAATCCATAGCTGGGGGAATGGATTCATGCCCTTCCCAAGGGAATTAGTGCAAAGTGAACACAAACTGTCTCTGCTGGAGCTTGAACTCAGCTCCCTGAGTCCATTCTCTGGCCACCCCGCACCTCCTTATCTTACCTCATCATTCTCAATATTTCCCCTCCCTGTTTTTTGTACCCAAGCTTTATGTCTTATTTGATCTTTTCTTTCTCACTGAATTCATTTTTCCGTTTCACTCTTCTGCTATTTCCACTTATCTTCTCCATCTTGTTTTACAAAAAAGCAACTGATGCTCCCTATTTCCTTTCATTGATTTACTTCAGAGGTAGCGTGTGGGACCCACAGACTTGGAGTGGGGTAGACAGAGATCTTGGGGTGCAATATATCCGAGGAACCCTGAAAAAAGATAATTTTTTAAAATAATCTAAAAAATGTTAAAAAATAATCTAAAAAATAATCTTAAAAAATCTTAAAAAATAACTAAAAAGAATTTGCAGGGCAACACAGTCGGACCTCGCACCACCACTGTTTACTTATATTAGAAACCATCAACCAGTCAACATAGGTTTCTTCAGTTTTTAAGTAGTTCTGCCTGGTTGGATATTTATCTATATATGTGCCACATGTACAGGCTGCACCAATGGAGCTAGAGGGCTGAAAATTAAAAAATACCTTATTGTGTCTAAAAAACTTTGACCAAGTCAGTCTGGCGCTGAACGCATACTATTCCCACATGCACACATCACTGTCTAATAGATATGGCACCTAATACATGCTATTCTCTCATGCTCACATTCTGAACACGCTGCACCAATGGAGCTAGAGGGATGAAAATTTAAACATTTACTCCTCATTGTGTCTACAAAATAAGGATGATATTTCATTTTTAAAATTTTTAATGTGACTGTTTCTAATCAGAGGTGGTGCGTGGGACCAACAGGGTGGGCGCCAGATCTCTGGGAGCACAATATAGCTGAGGAAACCTGAAGAATTTTAAAGGATCTAAAAAAATGGGGGGGGGGGACATTTTTTTAGATCCTTTGAAATTGTTCAGTTGTACTTAGTGCCACCACTGTTTTATTGGATGACTAACCAGACCAGTTTCTTTAATCCAGTGGTCCCCAACCCTGTTCCCACAGGGTTATGAACAGCCAACCCATTTGTGTGTGTCTGCCACAGTATAACTAACATTATTTTTTTTAAATTTAAAAAAGGTTATTTTTTAAAAATTATTTTTTTAATACCACCATTGATTTAAAAAAATACTTTAATGTTACAATTCCATATTTTAACTCTTTGGGTGCACGACTTTTCACACCAGGTTTCCTCTACCCCTCTTTTCTTAAAATCTGACTGTGGCAAAAAAGAAAACATTTTAAGTGTGGTTATGATACTTATGCTGCAAAGTGTATTGACTTCACGTGTTGCAGACTATCGGTGTGTTGCACAATGTCATTGACAGTATGCAACACACCAGCAGAATGACAGTTAAGGGAGAACAAAGAATATAAAGAAAGGATAAAGCAAAAGACAAAGAAAAGGAGTAAGAGATAAGAGAATAATTGCAGGTAGCAGAAGATTAATGGAAGATCAGCAGAGTGCTAATCCCTTATCCTCACATTCTGATAGAGCTAGAGAAATGAGGTGGGGCAAATGTGGCACAACTTTTCATTGAATGACGTTTCATCAAAAATGCAAAATACACATCATACACACCAAAAATATATACATATACTTACATGCATACATACATGAGCGTATGTGCGTGCACGTGTGTATCTGTATATCTGTATGTTTGTGGTATGGATGTGGATGTGGATGTGTATATTAGCCTTTTTGATGATGTCGAATTAAAATAATAAACTCTATTAGAGCAGTACCTTTGCAACACTGTCTTTTCAATTCCTTACTAGAAGATACTGAAAATAAACAATCTGACCTTATTTTACATACAGAAGTATGACGGCTCAGTAAAAGCAAACTTCTGACATGATTTGTAAGCCTAATTGAAAAGATAAAAATATTCTCTTTAACATATCACCATTTGTAATCCACCTACAATTCCTTCGGGAAAAACTACTTGAAAAAGTATTTGAATGTTTTTCTATCTTGGAGCCAATGATCACATTTTTATTGAATCCTTTTACTTGTCACGTAAATATAACAGATATAGCTACAGTCATTGGCAGACGCATTCAAGTAAAACAAGATCTAAAACTAGAGATTTTATAACTGCAGAATGATATTGTGCTAAAATCATTTGTAACAGCTGAGACGTTTTGAAGTTTGGGTGTAAGAAAAAAAATTCCTTTCCTAAAACGTGCAGCATACAAGATAAAAATCACTTTTTAGAACAACCTACCTTCGTGAATCACTGTTTTCTACTATGAATATCATAAAATCAAAATACAGGCCTCGTCTTACTGATGAACATCTTGATGATTGTTTATGAACAGCAATATCAACCTACTCTCTTAACTATGACACATTGATCAATGAAGTTCAATGAGGTTCAGTGCCAAAAATCACATAAACTGTGAGATTTTCATGAAGTTTTGCTGCATAGGAATATGAATGGCCTCCATTTTATCAGACAATGGAATGACACTGCAGTGTCCCCTCTGCATTCGTTGGCGAAGCGTATGGATATCCTGGGATTCCCAGGCGTCAGAATCCCTCTCTTGGCCTTGATGATCTAGTCCAGAGAAAAGCAGAGAGCGATACGTCTGGCAGCAACTTGGCTGCAGGAGCTGCCAGAAGGATGTCAAATTGAATGTCAAACCACTGGTTTGGAATCAGAGTTGTCCTTCTCATAGACTGGTTGCCTTCCCAAGGCTAGAGAGCCCAATCTGCCCTGTTATTTTACCATAGCTGGGGGGACAACATATGGATCCATGCCTTTCCCAAGGGCACTAGTGTGAAGGGAACACAGCCTCAACAATATTCCATTGTCCGCTAGACTTGTTTGGCATTATTTTTTTTATCAGGGCTGTAACGAGTGGGGGAAGGGCCAAGGGAGCCTGGCCCTCTTGAACTTTTTACCAAAAATATTTTATCATCTCTGACTGCTACACTACAAGGAATTTGGGTCCTGAGAAATTCGAAATTTTTTAGGGATTCGCCCCTGGAGCCCATTGGGTGGTTTACAGCACCCCCAAACCCTCAGCTGCATTTGGCTCCACAAAAATATTTTTCACTTGTTACAGCCCTGTTTATGCATTACTTCGGGTTTAGGGTTTTTTAGTCTTGTTGTTAGTTTATTTGAATTAGTTTTGCTTTATGTATTATGCTCTTTATTTTACATAAGGACTGCATGTTATACTGGCCATAATGTTCATTATTAAGTCAAAACTATAAACTTGCCATGATTTCTTTTCCACAATAAATATGACAAATAAACAATTTCTAAATACTTGCAGTTTTGCAGTAATTTGTTTTGTGCATTATCTTAAATGGGCATTAAATATTATTATGTATTTTTTTATTATTAAGTCCAAATATAAATTTGACTTGAAAAGTAAATGGCGCCCGCCACACTACTGGTAGTAGTCGTGAAAGTGCTCTTCGACACAAAATGGTTGGGGGACCCCTGCTTTAATCGTTTCTTTTATGTTCAGCTTTCTCCCTTCTTCTACTCTCTCTTTATTTATTTCTTTTGAATTCCTTTCTGGCTTTTCCTCTCTCTTTTCCTCCCTTCTTAACAAGCTTTTTGCCTTTTCACATGTCATATTTCTTTCTTTCTTTTCCCATTAACATGCCATATCTCTTCTTCATTCTTTTCTTCTTTGCACAACTCTGTTCAACTACTCCATCTCCTTTTATCTTTCTTCACCCATTTCTCTCTTTTTTATCTGTCAGTTTTCTTCCATTTCTCTTTTGGTCCTCCTTGTCTCACTTATTTATCTATAGTGGTGTAGGAACAGCGTTCCTTTACTCTTTGGGGAGAAGGAACACCATTCCTTCACTATTTATATGTTATTTAAATTCTCTATTTGAACAATTCCCTGATAACAAAAATTAACAAGTATATGTCCAAAACATATCTGATACGGCCTCAAAATGTCACTGAAATCAGTTAAATTTCAAACATTTTTCTTGGGGATTAAAGACTCGCCCAGGGGCGGATCCAGCCTGTTGAGCTGACCGTCTGTTGTTTGTAACGAAATGCACTCTGTGTTTGTGTGTTCACGCATTTGGCGTAGCATGACCAAAAGGCCATATTGTATTACCGGGGCTACGAATGTGTGTCAAACGACATATGTGATCAACAGGACATATTGTATTACCGGTGGCCTTTTAAAACTGCCCTGGGAGTTGAGATCTGAAGCCGTTAGTGACAGGTTGCACAAAGATAATCCCCTGCCTGTTAGGAGAGAGCCGGTTAGAAGCAGTTAGCAGTTTAGGATTCAGCATACAGAAAAGTGACCAACTCATTTAGAAAACTAAATGAAAATTGATATCCCTCCACAGAAATTTCAGCTCCCGTCAACAGATCTGAAAATGACGTTGTCATCATCATCATCTTCTCTCTCTCTCATACTCTCTCGGCGAGAAGAAGATGAATCATATATCCAAGATCAGCTACTGAAATTAAGGGTTGTCTGTAAGTCTATTTAAAACATGTTTTAAAAGTTTTGCATATGATTCAAAATTGAAATGATCTATCCAAGATTACCTAAAATTGCGTTTCAGGGCATATCAGCTACTGAAATTAAGATAAATAAAGATTTTCAGAAAAATTCTGAAGGTCTTGAAGGTTGCCATGTGTTCAGACAAAAAAGATTTAAAACTCAGAAGGCGCTCGGAAAACAGTATAAATAAAGAAGACCCCCTGGATCTGCCCCTCCTAACCCGTGCTTGCAAGAGTAGGCAGCCCTGCATTCCCTCACTTCTTTTTTTCTACACTACTGCTTATCTATCACTGTATTTTTCTTTCCTAATTTCCCCCACATTCTTATCCTTGCTAGTACACTTATCATTCTCAACTTTCTTCTGTCTGACATGTGCCACCCTGATTCTTGCCAGATTTCTGTCAACAACAAACACTGATTGCAATTCTTCTTTAAAAATAGAGACCACTGCAAACTTCTGGCTCATCTACATACACTTGGCTACATGTTCTCGTTTTACCTGCAGCCAGCATCCCCTTCCATGGGGCCTTGTCTCTCCGCAGGAAAGCACGTCCCGGATCTGGATGCTACAAAGAAAAACATTCATTACTTAGGCTATGTACAAATATTTACACAGTAGTAAATGAAACAAATTCACGTTTCAAAAAGATTTACACCATATGGATGACTGTTTATTTTGTAGCCTCAGCTTTTGAGCTTACTCCCCAAGTATTTTTTAAAAGCTGAAACAGACTCTAGAATAAGCATCTTGTTTGTCTGCCAAAATACATGACAATTTGGTAAGCATTAGTCCTAGTATTAACCATTAGTCCTTTTGGATAGTGTAATCGTTATCATGTTTGCCTCACACACAGAAGGTCACAGGTTTGATTTCTGGTATGATAAAAGATTGTGAAAAACTTCATTAGGATACATTTCCCTGTATACACTGTAAGCTGTGTGATTAGGGTCAAAATAACCCTTTGGTAGACCTGCATCCTGCCAAGGGGGTGGTCATAGAAACTTATTAGAATAAAGTCCTGGTCTCATCCAGACTTGAAACTTGCAAGGATCACTAAGATGTTGCATGCAATGGAAATCGAATTTCGTCATCGGCCATATACTCCAATGGGAGTTGTCTCTTAATCCTTTATAGGGCACCCCTGAAAATATTTTAGATATCAAAACAACCTGTTTGTATGTTAAACTAGACCAATTGCACGGACCAAAAACAGGCTAATTTAATGAGGTGTGCTATGCCTCAAAACAGTTTATGTCTTTGGCTTGCATACCACATTGGTGTGGATTATGTTCTTTTTGTGACTACAATATTTGCATGTAGCTGATGGGTCCTGAAGTGATCACATATAGTCACTTGCCCCATAAAGGGTTAAGAGAGGGACGCTTTAACCCTAACAGAAATGTCAAAGCATGTCGAGTTGTGATATCTTCTATAATTTTCAGATGAGTCATTATTTAGTGGAGGTGTGAGAGGTGTAGCAGTTAACAACACGAACAATGAAATTGGTAAGCCGGGTTCAAACTCCAATAAGGCTGTTTACATTCATGTTGCATTAATACCCTTGGGGAAGGCATGAATCCGCCTAATCTCCCTCCAGCTATTGGTAAAATATCAGGGCAGACTGGGATCTCTAGGCCTGGGAAGGCAACCAGTCTAGTAGGACAGCACTGATTTCAAATCAGAGAGTGAAGCTTCCTTAAGATGGTTGGATGACAACTTTGCTGTCCTTCTGGCAGCTGCTGCAGCCAAGCTGATGCCAAACGTATTGTCCTCTGCTTTCCTTTGGACTATATCAGTGAGGCTGAGATATATACGCTAGAGAGGCGGGTTGAATAGAAAATTAAAAAATTAATTTAAAAAACGTGGGGAGACTTAAAAAGATCACCGAATTTGAAAAGTAAAACTAATTTTTTTATCATTTAATCCAATTAAAAAACTTAAATAACAAAAATCTTAATCATAAACTACTTATAATTATTGAATTAAAAAATAGATAGGATCATTTATGTCTGTCTAACTTATACAAATATATATGTTTGTGTATAGATGTAATTCTGAGTAGATCAAGGACTCGGACTAACCATAAGAGTACAGATGGAAGACGGTCAGGGAAAACTCTTGGAATCAAAGAATGTTGTCATCAAAGGATTATTGCAATAAATACATTTATACTAAAATTCATATTTGTAAAATGTATCCATATTTAAATAATCCTGTCATTTTTGATGAGTACTATGCTAGTTAATCACTGCTACCCACAACAGACCGGTTAAAAATGTTGCTTAGTTTAGGTTATTCATGTTGTATGGTTATTATAATGACAGATATTAACAGATTTCAAAATGCAACAAAAGACGTACTTACACAGATCTAATTTATTCATACATTTACAATGACCGCGGTCAACAACACACTGTGTCTTCTCCATCTCTTAAAACCAATATGGCAGCTCGGCCACCAGAACGTAAAGAGCGGCATCTTACCAGATGTTGATAAGCACTCTCCTGCCTTAGGGGAATAACTCAATACAGACAATGAGAATACTTAGTTAACACATGTATTCCGACATTTATATGTATCTATCTATCTATGTATCTGAACTTTGCCCTGCCCTAACCATTCATAGCAGAACATTTTGCACACACACTCTCCTCAATGAGTAGGGAAAATGTTTTTGTTTTTTGAAACCCACCCCCCAATAAAAAAAACTAGGTTTTTATTGGAGAGTTCAATTTACAATGTAAGTTTATGTCAAATTGATCCCTTAATTTGTGTCCAGCAGCATTCTCAAATTTGGACTATTTAGTGATCACTGCCCACTACTACTGTTTAATTTACAAAAAAAAAAGTATATATGTGGTGGTGATTCATAATTTCCCTTGGAATGCTAGTTCTGTTTATATTTTTCTAATTATCTACCTATATCAAAATCAATTCCAGTCTAGTCAGTGATTTATCTGTCCTCATTGGTACACGTAAGCATATTTATTGAATACAACAGTAAGATAATTGGAGACATCTTGTTATTTTTATTTCTTTTATTACTTTTTTCTATTAACTCTATGTGAGTGAAAAGGTTTTTATTTTTATTGTAAACACGTATATTGCAATTATATATTAAAAATATGATTTAATGCAATCTGTACAGTTTATTTACGCAATATTTGTATATTACCAGAACCTCTGCTAGACAAAGCAAATTATTACCAATAGTTCTTACATGATCACAGTATGAATAGGGTCATTTAATAGTCTTCATAGTTATCTAAAATCTGCATAAGAACAGGAGAATAATATTTTTGTAATTCTACATTTTGTTCATCTGACACAAGTAAACAGAAATCATCATCATCATCATCATCATCATCATCATCATCATCATCATCATCATCATCCTCCTCCTCCTCCTCCTCCTTCCATGATGACTTATCTTGTGCTAACCTTTGACATGTCCTACCGGCAAACTCTTCTATCTCGTCCCTACATCTTATGTCTGGTCTTTTCCTACTGTGTATACTTTATCATGGGCACCAGTCGGTTAGTCTTTTCCCTCCCATCTATTGTTATTTCTTCTTGCTAGGTGACCAGCCCATCTCCATTATTGATGCTTAATTATTTGTATAATATCCTTCACTCTAGTCCTCCCGCTGATCCATGTTGATCTTTTTCTATCTCTTAGAGTTATCCCTAGCATTACTCTTTCCATAGCTCTCTGTGCTATTCTAAGTTGGTTTTCAGCTCGTTTTGTTAATTTCCATGTTTTACATCCATAAGTCATGGCTGGTCTTATGCAACCATTGTATACTTTACGCTTTAAGTGCATTGGTAAGGTGCTCTTCAGAATGACTCTATTCATACCAAATGCTTTCCAACCTATCATTATGCGCTATTTTATATTACCTATTATTTACCTTCATCTTAATTTTTCAGTTGCTTTTGATCACAACTTTACTCAGGCTGCTAATCTATGGCAGTGAACAAACAGTGCGGATTAGAGATAAAGAATAAGCCCTCATCCCTCTATGCCAGTGGTTCCCAACCGGGGGGGGGGAGAATTTGAGTAGTCCAGTCTAGAGATAGAGTTTTCTACACTTCTATATAACAAGTCGAAGGCTTGAAATAAGCTCGAAGAACTAGTAGCAAAAAACAAGAACGGAGATCACATTGATGTGTATATCAGTTATGATAGCAGAATTTAAATTTTTTTTGTAATAAATTGGAATTTCAAATGATGCATTCTAATTATGTTCTCTTGCTTTCTTTGAGTAACACATACACAGTGGCAGTTGTACAATTATAAAATTAAACTAATTCTTAGTATGAAGCTGTCTAATACTTAAAATAAAGTTATTATTTGAAATTATTCTTTGTTGCAACTTAATAAATGGAGAGGGGAAATACTAGTAATCTTATTGACAAAAGTGGGGAATGACTTGAAAAGGTTGGGAACCACTGCTCTATACCATCGAGAAGTCAGGTTAATGCCCTGCTGCTCTTACCAACTGAGATACAAGAACTAGCTGCTAGCAGAAGTCCAAATCAAATATTTAAACCTACCATCCCAATCTCACTGCGCCATGTTTGTTTTGAACTAGCAGAGTTAATTTTTATTTCTGATCCACACTGTTTACTCACTGCTATAGATTGATGGCCTGAGTAAAGTTGCAACACAAAGCTACTGAAAAATTAAGATGAAGGTAAATAGTTTTATAATACTCCATCTAATAAAATAAATAATAAAGTTTTTGGAAATTCTGATTGGCTAAATGTATTAAGTTCATTCCCACTTTAGCTATCCACTATATATGAATCATAATGACACATTTTATGCATCCTTCAGTAAAGATTGAAGTACTAGCAATGATTGATGAGACCAGTTCACTGACTACTTCACTAAAATGATTTCTTGATGCTTCGGCTAAAAGGTATTGCTCAGAGCAATTGCAAAAAAAAAAAAAACGTGCAAAACTGCAGCATCTAAAATGAATGGAAAATCCATTTGCAACAAATAGCTGAACTCTTTGGTGAGATGCACTAATTCTGTCATTGTCTGGCTAGTTTGATTGAAGGGGTGGCTTACAGGCATTGAAGAAATCTTCAATAGACATTTGAACAAAAAAGATAATTCATAATTATATTTCTGATAGCATTTAACGTCATAGCATGAAGCTACTTCTGTTTTTGTTCTATGTATATGAAATCCGACTGATTCAATGAAAATGTAAAGTCCATTCTTGAGATGACAAAAGAAAGAACCAACAGTGCATTTAATTATCGCAGCTAAAATACATTCAAAATGGACATCTCGGAATAAATTATATTGAAAATGTGATTACTTCTGCTTCATTAACCCATTAACTGCAAAAGGTGGTGAGGAATTGTAGTTATTCATTGCAAGATAAAAGCCCTTGTTCATTGCAAGATAATCCATTGCAAATTACCCATTGCAAGATAAAAGCCCTGACACACAGATAGAACTTAATTGCCATCAATCACAATAAAAGGGCAATGTTATTGAGTTAGCCACAGAACTGCAATGAGGGAAATTCTGCAGCTCATGGGTTAATACACTGACGGAAAATAAAAGTGCAACACCCTGCAGGACGATTCCAGTGTTGAGTACAGTATGTGCATGCTAGGGCATAGTAGATGTTAAGTAAGTACTTTGAGTTATTCCCCTTAGGCAGGAGAGTGCTTATCAACTTCTGGTAAGGGGGCGCTGTTTTACGTTCTGGTGAACGAGCAGCCATATTTGTTTTAGAAGATTAGAGAAGACTCACGTGTGTATCGTTGACCGCGGTCATTGTAAATATGCATGAATAAAGGATCTGTGTGAGTACATCTTTTGTTTGTATTTTTAATCTGCTAATATCTGTCATTATACCAAACTTACAGTAGATATTCTGATAAAAGCTTCATAGTAACACTCATACCAGTGCACCATCTGAGCTTTTGATGGTGTAGCATGCTGCGATAAGGTTCAGTATGGTGAAAGAGTCCAGAGCAAGCTGATATCATGCCATGGAGATGTACACATGCTCCTTTTGTTCAATTAGAGCTATTTGAGAGAGGTCGGATTGTGGGCGTTCAAGAGGCTGGATGGTCATTTCAGAGGATTGCTGTGCATATTGGACGTACTGCCTCAGTGGGGCTTACATTTTGGCAACAGTGGTCAAATGAACATTCGTACACTCGCAGACCATGTTCTGCACGGCCACACATTACAGACACTCGCCAAGATCGACGCATTGTAAGAGAAGCAGGGTCAGTCCGCACAGCGTCCACAGCACAGATCAGAGAAAATATAGCCCCAGGAGTGTCAACATGGGCCATTGAAAATAGTTTAATTGTAGCAGGACTATGGGCATGTGTGCCTCTAGCCAGACTTCCACTTCCACACCATGGTGCACGTCTCCAGTGATGTTGTGAGAGGGTCACTTGGGGGATCGAATGGCGCTCTGTAGTGTTCAGTGATGAGAGCAGGTTCTGTCATCATGCAAGTGATGGTTGTATGCGTGTGCAACATAGACCTGAGGAACGACATCTTCCAGAGTGTATTCAACCAAGCGATACAGGCCCAACCCCTGGCATCATGGTGTGAGGTGCCATAAGTTATAACTCATGCCCGCCTTTGGTGTTTGTGGGGAGAGCGTTGACCAGCGCCAGTTAAATCCAAAAGATTGCTCAACCCGTTCTGCTGCATTCCTACCTAGCAGGATAATGCCCACCCACATGATGCTAATGCTACTCAACATGCTCTGCAAGATGTTCCACGGCTTCTCTGTTTAGTTAACCCACCTACAACTCTTGTTGAATTGCATTAACAGGTGCAAGAGGTGTGGAATAAAGTATGACAGGATGGTATTCACCATCCGTTTGATTGTTTGCATGTGAGAGTAAATATGCTTGTATTAATGCTGTGTTAATATTGGGTTTGAGTACTGTTGACACACCCCTTATTTTGGAACCTGTGCATGTGTTGATCTGTATATGTGATCATTTACTGTAATCCAGCTATATTACCTGTATGTTTAATTGTGAGTAAATTGAAACACATATCTAGGGTGTTGCAATTTGTTTTTGTGTATTATTTCAAGACCTGAAACTTCTATTTTTCCAAATGTTATGATTTTCAACTACCAGGATCCCAAAAGCTATCTGCAAATACAATTTTATCAGAATTAGTTCAGTATCTGTTCGTATTTGTGTGTGCATTTGTTCATCCATATATCTTAATGCTCATACAAATTTGTGTGAGTATTACAGACAGAAAGTACCGGACAGATGAGCGGTGATATTTCCGGAGACAAAAAGAAAAAAACAACTATGGCCGATATTTCCGGAGACAAAAAAAAAAAAATAAGAAGATGGCCACGTGGCCAAAATAAGAAGATGGCCACGTTGACGTTGAAATGGAATTACCAACTTTTTCGCCAGAGAATTATAGTAAGTGGCGAAAAGAAACAGCCAAATGCAAAATCGAAAATACGAAACTTGCACCGACTGTTTACTTTTCTCTGCACGGCAGTACAAGAGAGACCATTTTGGATTTTGGCCACCTTACTGATTTAACTATGGAACATGGCTTATTTCTTTTATATCAAATATTAGACAAACTTTTTGAAGTGAGCAGTGATGCTACGAATAACGAACCCAAGAAAAATAACGAAGAAATGACTTCCGTACAAAGTGTTCAAAACACAACGAAGCAAAAACAAAGCAGAAAACGGAAGAAAAATAAATCAGTATCTACGATTGATGTAAACAACGACTCGGAAATTAAAGCCGAGGAAAGTTCTTTCTTGGAAATTACTGAAGAGATGACCAGACTCAAAACTGATTTGGAAAATAAAGATTCCAAATATGAAGATTTGATCACCTCATTAAAATCGGAACAGGATACACGAGAGCAGATGTATCAGCACGTTGTACAACAGTGGAAGAGCAAATATTCCGAAGTTTTTAACGGGTTGGAACGCTTAAAAGTTGAGCACCAAACTCTACAAAAACGTGATACAGAGATTTTTAAATTCGCTAAATTAATAACTGAACAATTTGCAACAGAATTTACAACAGAAGGCAAAAACTTTGTCGTTAACCATAACGACTCTCCTTGTGCAGTGGAATGTAATACCGAAATATTTTCTCAAAATACCGGTGTAAGGCTTGTTATTACTAAAGATAACAAAACAGAAAATAAGCAAGAAGATTCTTCAAAAAATGAAAAAGCCACCCTCGGTGATGTTATTACAAAAGTGGATCCTTCTGAGGAACTAGTACAGGTCCCAGTACTGAAACAAGGAGACAAAAACGACAAGGTACCAGTACTTAAACAAGAACACAGAGCTGACAACAAAAACAACACAAATCTCCAAAAATGGAGAAAAGATAATTTTTTCTGACAGAGAGATAAAAAAATATGAACTTTTCGAAACCCGCAAGACCTAATAACTCTAAATGTCATTGCCATCGATATGTCGACTCAGATCATATGATCCCTGATTCCAAAAATCGGGAAGTTGGAAACCCGAAAATTAACAGACGAGCAAACCACACTAGTCATTGTTACAAATGCCACCATGTAGGTCATTTGGCTAGTGATTGCCACTCTAGACAAGTCCGCAAAGAAACTGGCCACACAGCACGTTAGTGTTATGCTGTGACAAAATACTTCTACTTATGCTAACGGCTTGGTCATATTGCCCGTCACTGTGACAAGGAAATCAGGAGAGCTTATTTTAGCTGCGGAAGTTTTGGACATATCCGGCGAGATTGCCCTTCCACGGACACCAGGACTAGCTACCGGTATTGGAAATCTAGCCAGATTGCAAACGGCTGTCCTGCACCACAAAAGATCAAGTATACACAGGGAGTTACCCCACTGTCAAGGGTCCCAACAGCACATCAAAAGATCCGGAACCTGCATTGAATTCTAATGAGGAATCCTAGCCTATTATGTAATAAAACAAAAAGAAATGATCAAACGTAACACACATGACAAACATAGAAAAAAGATTATGAGAGGTCCTGAACCCTCCCAACCCTCATTGAGTTGGGGAGCTGAGACAAAGGAGATTGGAGCTAATGCTGTATCATATGGTAATGCATTTTCGGAGTGACTCCTATGCAATTGCAGTGGACATCCGCTAGGAATACTATACTAGGAATTAATCGATCATTTTTTACATGATCTCTCACCCCACAGTGACCATGTAGGTCAAGAATGTTAAAGTAGCCAGCCGGTATTCTGAGGATGCCAGACGTTAGATCTGAAGATCCAGGAAACAGTTTAGGGATTAAGGCTGCGGTTTTGTGTATTTTGTGAAATACGATGGAAGGTCAACATTGAAAGAAATCATTGCAGGAGGTATGCAAATTTACAGATTTTACTCAGAAAAGTGAACAAATGACTACTAAATTTGAGATTTCAAACTATATTACAATTATTACTTCATGCTCAATGTGTAATGTTACAACTTTATAATCATTTTAATTATGTCCACCATGCAAACATCATCATTACTTTTAGTAATAGATACTAAAAAACATATTACCATGATAATATGCAAGGCGGTATGCGGATCTATGTTAGGAATATCAACTTGAGAAGTTGAATGTCCGGAGACGGACCAGAACTGAATTAATATACATAGAACGGAGCTAACAGGTATCACTGTTTAACTACGTGCACAAGGTAACCAAAGTTACTTATCACACGGTAGTAATTCTTGATACTATAAAATGTAAGTTCGACTTCTACCTAAACAGATGAATTTGAATGTCATCTTTAAAGATGCTGTCAATAGATGGACAGTTTGTGACCAATTCCTGGATCTTTCTCAGAAAGACAATCTGTCAAAAAATATGTTTATTTTTTTATATATTTAGTGGGACACAAAACATTTTTATTATCATAAAGAGTATGCACGCCTCAGAAAAAAGAAAAGAAAAGAGAAGTGCTGTTAAGTAAGTATTTTGAGTTATTCCCCTTAGGCAGGAGAGTGCTTATCAACATCCGGTAAGGGGGCGCTGTTTTACGTTTTGGTGAACGAGCAGCCATATTGGTTTTAGGAGATTGGAGAAGACACACGTGTGTATCGTTGACCACGGTCATTGTAAATATGCATGAATAAAGGATCTGTGTGAGTACATGTTTTGTTTGCATTTTTAATTTGTTAATATCTGTCATTATACCAACTTTACAGTAGATATTCTGATAAAACTTTCGGCCATCTTGTGATATAGTAACACTCATACCAGTGCACCATCTGAGCTTTTGTTGGTGAGGCATGCTGCGATAAGGTTAAGTATAGTGAATGAGTCCAGAGCAAGCAGATGTCATGCCATGGAGATGCACACATGCTCCTTTTGTTCAATTAGAGCTGTTTGAGAGGGGTCAGATTGTGGGCCTTTGAGAGGCTGGATGGTCATTTCAGAGGATTTCTGTGCATATTGGATGTGATGCATCGGTGGTGCTAACATGTTGGCAACTTTGGTCAAATGAACATTCGTACACTTGCAGACCATGTTCTACACGGCCACGCATTACAGACACTCGCCAAGATCGACGCATTGTAAGAGAAGCAGGGTCAGTCCGCACAGCGTCCACAGCACAGATCAGAGAAAATATAGCCCCAGGAGTGTCAACATGGGCCATTGAAAATAGTTTACTGATAGCAGGACTATGGGCATGTGTGCCTCTAGCCAAACTTCCACTTCGACTACAACACCATGGTGCACGTCTCCAGTGATGTTGTGAGAGGGTCACTTGGGGGATCGAATGGTGCTCTGTAGTGTTCAGTGATGAGAGCAGGTTCTGTCATCATGCAAGTGATGGTTGTATGCGTTTGCAATGTAGAAGTGAGGAGCGACATTTTCCAGAGTGTATTCACCCAAGAGATACAGGCCCAACCCCTGGCATCATGGTATGGGGCACCATAAGTTACAACTCATGTTCGCCTTTGGTGTTTGTGGAGGTAGTCTTGACCAGCGCCAGTTAAATCCAAAGGATTGTTCAACCTGTTCAATTCCTACAATAGGAAGACGATGTACTGTCCCGGCAGGATAAGCATAAGCAGGATGGTGCAAGAGGTGTGGAATAATGTATCACAGGATGGTATTCACCATCTGTTTGATCGTTTGCATGTGACAGGCCTGTGTTAATGCAGTGTTTGAGTACTGTTGACACACCCCTTATTTTGGAACTCATGCCCGCCTTTGGTGTTTGTGGGGAGAGCGTTGACCAGCGCCAGTTAAATCCAAAAGATTGCTCAACCCGTTCTGCTGCATTCCTACCTTAGGAAGGCGTTGTACTGTCTCAGCAGGATAATGCCCACCCACATGATGCTAATGCTACTCAACATGCTCTGCAAGATGTTCCACGGCTTCTCTGTTTAGTTAACCCACCTACAACTCTTGTTGAATTGCATTAACAGGTGCAAGAGGTGTGGAATAAAGTATGACAAGATGGTATTCACCATCCGTCTGATTGTTTGCATGTGAGAGTAAATATGCTTGTATTAATGCTGTGTTAATATTGGGTTTGAGTACTGTTGACACACGCCTTATTTTGGAACCTGTACACGTGTTGATCTGTATATGTGATCAATTACTGTACTCCATCTATATTACCTGTATGTTTAATTGTGAGTAAATTGAAACACATATTCAGGGTGTTGCTATTTTTTCCCATCAGTGTATTACTTCAAGATATGAAACTTACATTTTTCCAAATTTTATAATTTTCAACTACCAGGATCCCGTAAGCTATCTGTAAATACAATTTTATCAGAATTAGTTCAGTATCTGTTTGTATTTGTGTGTGCATTTGTTCATCCATATATCTTAATGCTCACACATGCAAACACTTACACATTTGTGTGAGTGTATGTGTTTTATCACATATGCCTGTGCGTACATGGGCACATTATTATTCACATATTGTTAAGGATTTAAATCTAATACTTTTTCATGTTTGATAATTTGGAATAGAATGTGGGAGTTGAAATATAGATAGATATATACACATACACACACACTTGCAAATTCATGTGAGTGTGTGAGAGATTTTCCTGTCAGTAAAATAGAAGCTGGCATTCAGAAATGTTTTATAAAATAACAATATTATTTACAGCAGATAATGTAATCAAAACTTTCTTGCTATGTCAGCATTCAGTGATGGAAAATCGGTTTTGGGGACTAGGTATATGGCAAGGATGGGTTCTGGGATCTAAGTATACAGTAATGTCTCCATATTTGCCATTGCCCAGCGTATCCTCCCCCCCCCATTTTCATCACTGGCAGTCTTCTTCTTCTTCTTCTTCTTCTTCTTCTTCTTCTTCTTCTTCTTCTTCTTCTTCTTCTTCAGCATCATCAGCAGCAGCCTTTAAAGTCTGTCATTGGACATAGACCTGACCCAAGATCCAATATCTCCTGAACTTGTCCAAATTGTCACGCCATCTTTTTTTGCTGGCCACAATTTTGTACATAATCTCTTGGGATCCACGTTGTGAGTCATGATGTCCAGTGGTTGTCTGACATTCTTGCAACATGGCCTTCCCATTGCCTTTTGAGTTTTCTAATGGATTTTATGTATGATTATACTAGTATGAATTACTGACTCTTGTGATTAGTACACAAATGAACCATGTTTCAAAACATCCTATAATTGTGATAATATTAATTATACGGATGTCACTAAATGCAACAAAAGTATAACCATAGTAACAGAATTAAATAACCATGACTGATTAACGCACTAACAAAAATAAGACAAAAGAAATTATGATTGGTTAGATAATGGATGATTAGTACTGACAACAAAAACGTGAGTGATAGTCAGGTCGGACCCTAGGTTTCTTAGTGCCCTGGGCAAGCTGAACTTCAGCGCCTCATCTCACCAAACTAGCCAAACCTGACTGAGCTTGTCATCTGTTATGATAATTTCCTTTGCCAATTGCTTTTCTTAGTTTCACAACAGAAAGTATTTAACTGCCAGAAAAATCTAACTTCAAATCAAGGGATTTTCTTATTTTCACTGTTTTTATTCTGTATAATTTATTAATTTTCCCATTTTTCCATTTGTATTTGGAAAGTCCTACTGTCTCAGACAAACTTGGCTCAGACAAACTTGGCTCAGACAAACTTGGCACCCTGGGTGACTGCCTGTGTTGTCAGTACCTTGTACCAGCCGTGGTGATAGTAGTATTGGTAACTCAATTACTCATCATCATATTCATCCCTCATGGTCAAAGATGACCATGGTTTCAGTTTTGAATGGTGCAGCAGCTGGGGTGCATCACAGGGTCTGAAGGCATGACTTGCGCTTGTCTTGGACTATAGTGAGGGAGAGTTGCGCACAGTCGGCTTCACTCTCTTGTCCCTGTCAGCCTAGATCCAGCCGCAAGACATTGTCAGGATGGCTGAAGACAGAACGGGATGCAGTGAATGACCTGGATGCCCTGCGTGTCATGACATGCTCTTCTGTTTTACAAAGTGTTGGTTTTGAATCAGAAATGTACATCACCTTGACTAATTGCCTCCCAAGGCGATAGAGCCCAGTCTGCTCTGCTATTTTACCCATAGCTGGGAGGGAAGATATGCATTCATGCCTTTCCCAAGGGCAGTAGTGCAAAGCGAACATAAACAGCCTCAACCAGGGTTTGAACATGGCTTGCTGATTCCATTTTCAGCTTCGATCCAGCAGCAAGACATAATGAGAATTCATTATAAAAATCTGGTGTGATTACTGATCAACACAATTTTTACTTATGTGTCATATTCATCCTTCATGGTCAAAGATGACCATGACTTCAGTTCTGAGTGGTGCAGCAGCTGGGGTGCACTGCAGGGTTCGAAGTCATGACTTGCACTTGTCTTGAATTATAGTAAGGGAGAGTTGCATACTGTCAGCCACACTCTCTTGTCCCTGTCAGCCTTGGCCCAGCAGCAAGACATTGTCAGGATGGCTGAAGACAGGATGGAATGCAGTGAATGACCTGGACACCCTGCGTGTCATGCCATGCTCTTCGTGCTTCACAAAGCTTTGGTTTGGAATCAGAATTGTTCATCTTCTAGATTGATTGTCTTCCAAGGCTAGAGAGCCCACTCTTCCTTTCTATTTTACCCGTAGCTGGGTGGGGTAGAGATGGATTCATACCTTTCCTAAGGGCATTAGTGTGAAGCGATTGTAAACAGCTGTCCATTGTCCATGCCATTAACTGCTATGCCACTCACACCTCCATAGATCAGCAATGATAGTACTGACAAGAAAAACATGAGTGACTAGCATTCCAAGGGAAATTGTGAATCACTGTCACCTCTGTTGTGGGTGATCAATTAAAAAGTTGGCCTGTGATCTAAAAATGACTGAATTTTCAAAAAACATGCGGGCACAAACTTATGACCAATTTAGCATGAGCTCACATTGAAAATTGAACCCACCACTAGAACCATATTTTGGAGGGGAATTTTAAAAAAACAAAACAAAAACATTTTCCCTACTCATTGAGGGGAGTGTGTGTACAAAATTTCAAGTTTCTACTATGAACGGTTAGGGCTGGATGAAATCTGGATACATAGATAGATACATAGATACATATAAATGTGTGAACATTTCAGCCAAATAAAACAATTCATTTTGTTTACCATTTGTCCGTATAGCCCTTATCATAATTCCTGACCTACCAATTGCATTTTATATACACTGCACAATTTTGTATATATGCATTTAAAATTATTCAATCTATACAGATATAGATCACATGTTAAAAATGGCATACCGATAAATAGTGGTGAAACCCCAAGGCGGAGGGAGAGAGACCAGGACTAGCTGTACAAGGCTAGGACTAGTGTCTGCACAGCATTTTGACGTGAAGTGTAAAAATATGGGATACATGCAACTTACAGAGTTTAAAAGAGCAGCAGTACTTTGTTTGTTGACATTGTTTGACAACTCAAAATTCAACAATATTCTGAATGAGAACTTTAACCTACAAAGATTGTTGACAGTAGATTTTGTAATATCACGCATCTTACCAGTGCAGATTCCCAGAGCGTCACTATGAGTAAAATCGAATAAACAACGAACATAATATTTAAAATCGGACTTCGTTTTTCTCAATGAACCAATCGACTTTCATGTCAGTTCCTTTCAGCAAAATCCACGGCACACGAACGAAGAATGAACATCAAACGATATCCGACCAGTTCCAACTATACACACCAGTGCAACACACAATTTGTTTGCGTATATGGGGTTTGATGATACCCCATAACATAAAAGTTGTATAATATCCTTCACTCTAGTCCTCTCTCTGATCCATATTGATCTTTTTCTATCTCTTAGAGTTATCCCTAGCATTGCTCTTTCATGGCTATTCTGAGTTGGTTTTCAGCTCTTTTTGTTAATTTCCATGTTTTGCATCCATAGTAAAAAGTAAAATAAATGCAGGAAAAAAAATCAGAGCCATTAAAAGATTAAAGAATATTTTTATGGAAGCCCAAAATGGTAATTAATATAAAACAAAGAAGAAAAAAAGGTAACAATGAGCGATGCTTTTTGCTTCAGATCACATTAATTGATGAGGATTAATTAAGTGATTTTATAATTCGATTTAATTGACGGCTCTGGACTGATTAATACTCGGACGGCAGATTGAAATCAGCAGGAGACAAAAATCCTCAATCGGATTATGATCGAAGATTCCGTGAGAAATCTAAAGAGAGAAAGGAAGATGGATTCAGTTTGGCTTGTCTGAGGAGAAAAATCCTTCTTTTTTTTTTAGTAATGGTGAAAATTCTGAGAAAAAACAAACTGGAATGAGACTCACTTGTAGGCTGATCAATGTCTACTATATACAACAGGTCTAGTTAGTTGCTCAATAGAAACCATCACATGACCAATGTCTTTTGGCAACATGCCATCTTGGGGGTGATCAATACATAAGTTACTTCTCTATTCTTTTGTTGAATCACTAAAAAAGTCTGAATATTCAAAAAAACAAGTGTGAGCACAGCTGGACACAAACTAAGGAACCAATTTAGCATACTCAATTGTAAATTGAACCCCCACTAAAAACCTATTTATGGGGAGAATTTTTAAAAAACAAAGAAGATTTTATTTCTAGACATTATATGGAGTAAATGTTTAAATGTTCAGCCCTCTAGCTCTATTGGTGCAGTCTGATTAATACTTGGACAGAAACCATCATATGACCAATGTCTTTTGGTTGCATGCCGTTTTGGGGGTGATCAATTAAAGAATTGGAAAAAGGGGTGATCAATAAATAAGTTACTTCTCTCGCCTTTTGTTGGATCGCTAAAAAGTCTGTATTTTCAAAAAACAAGCATGAATGCAGCTGGACACAAACTAAAAGACCAATTTAGCATACACTTACATTGTAAATTGAAACCCCCCCCACTAAAAACCTATTTTGGGGGAGAATTTTGAAAAAAACACAGATGTTTTTTCCAGACATAATAAGGAGTAAATGTTTAAATTTTCAGCCCTCTAGCTCAATTGGTGCAGCCTGTACACATGATACATATATACATACATAGCCAGCCAGACCAGCTTAAAAACTGAAGAAACCTATATTGACAGTTTTGGTTGATGGTTTCTAATATTTTCTTAATTACTACACTTAATGATAATGATCCAAGATACCAGGAGAAATCGAAAGAGGAAATAGAGAAAGGGTTTCACTTCAGCGTCACTTCACTCACTGAAATGCATGTAGCGCAGGTGATTCCACATTTTATGGAGCTCTGTTGTGTTGTTAGTAGTATTTGTCTTCTAGCTATCAAATATTTTTCTCTTTTAATAGTTATTACATCTTCTTGAATTTACCTGCAGAATCTTTGACCATCTTCACATTATTTTTGAACACCAAATTATTTGCAGTAGATTTTGTATACATACTGTGAGAATTTCAAATGTGTCACATAAAATTTCAAATGGTAGCTGCAATTCATTTTGGGTAGCAAACTCGACTCATTACTATTCTCATTTTGCCTTCTTAATTGCATTTTTTGGGGCTTTTTTAACATTAGACTTTCAAACCAGAAAGGATACCCAAAATAATGAGTTTGGTAGGGCTTCTGAGACAAATCCATATATGTGTACAGATATGTATCAGAACCTGCCTGTGTATAGCATGAAGATTGATATATATATATATATATATAACACTACATTCCATGGAAACAAGAAAGATTTAATAAAGAATTAACAAGATGTTCCTCGTCTGTTGTATTTAACCAGACATGCATATATATATATATATA
>VCCN01005801.1:5965796-5977270 GCA_006491835.1 Architeuthis dux | reverse complement strand
AGACAGACCATCTTGAAAACTGAAGAAACCTATGTTGATGTTGACTATGGCTGGTGGTTTCTAATATAATGCTCAATTACAATTGTCCACCCAGGACAGAAATCAAACACTTTGGTTTTAACATACTGCTTCTGTCATCTCCCAATTGTCACCCACAGATGATTTGGCAAGACATTGTTTAACGGAGGTAATGGCCCAGAATCTGTTATATTACTCGAACCAGACACTTGGATAAAAATAAGTAATGGAAAATGGAAAACTAATAAAATATGTTGGTGCATAGCCTCAGGGCCGGCCCATCCATTAGGTAAACCTTGGCAGAGTCTAAGAGTACAAAAGTCCTAGGGGCACACTCCAAATTGAAAAAAAAATAGTCATTAGAAAACAACCGGGGATACAAATTTGAAGTTTTGTCTAGGGTGCATGAAACCATTCTGACAGTTTCAAGTCTTGCCTAGGGCACATGAAACCCTTGCGCCGGCCCTGTATAGCCTGGATAATCAGCATTCCAAACTGTATAAAAATTCTAACAAAAAAATACAAACATAAAAGTTGCAAAATAAACTTTATATATAGATAATACATACATTTTGTTTATTTGGGGATTTCCCAGATATTTTTTCTGGTTATTTAATCCAAGTAGTTTTATATTCTGAGAAAAAATCATTTTATCAAAAGCTACATGCACTATTACTCCCTTGATTCTAAAAAGAACTAGTTGTAAATAAAGAACTAGTTGTAAATATAATTGTTTATTTAGACTGGTAGGGGGACACTGGTTATCTACTCATAATATATTGACATCAGCAAAACTTTAATAACTATATATAAAATGGGAGGAAAAATGACTTTGAAAGATAAAAATTTGACATTTTATTTTTTATTTTGTGCATGGAAAGAATAAGTTACTTCTCTCACCTTTTGTTGGACTGTGATCACTAAAATTTTCAAAAATCAAGTGGGCACAAACATTGCATATTGAACCCGCCTCTAAAAACCTATTTAGGAGGGGAATCTTAAAAAAAACAAAAAAAACATTTTTCCGACTCATTGATGAGAGTGCTGCCTCTTCGATGGAGTAACTCAACAGTGTGGCTGCCTGTGTGATTAAAGTGTAGATCGGGACACACCACTAGTGGCAGATGTCCGAGCTGGCTGTGGAGCTGTCAGAAGAGTAACTTGACAGTACAGCTGTTGATGAAGGACAGTTTTCTTCAAGCTGACCTCCAAACCAAAGAGTTCTGTGGCCTTAGCAAAACAGGACATTACTTGCTGTAGGGTTGTCTCTGAATGAGAAACTAGGGCTATGTTATCTACAAATAGAAGTCCCCTCACTAGTTTTATTGTGGTTTTACTGTAGGACTGCTTTAGATTGAATAGGTTGCTGCTTGAACATGTATGGATGTAAACGTTTTTGGTGTTGTATTCCATCACCTCTTAGGCCTGTTTCAGCATCATGCTGAAGAAAAAGGGAAACAGTTTGAGAGCCAGAAAACAACCTTGTTTCATGCCATTTGTGTTTGGGAAGGGGTTTGAGAGCTCGTTGCTAAGCCTGACTCTGCCAAGTTTCACCTCATGCAGTTGGATAACTGCATTGAGGAACATGGGAGGGCAACCGAGCTTGTGCAGGATCTTCCAAAGACCTGATCTGCTTATGGTATTGAATGCCATTGTCAAGTCAACAATGATCACATACAGCCCTTTGTTTTGCTTGGGGCACTTTTTCTGGATTTGTTTTAGGACATGTCAGTTGTGCCACAGTCTGCTCCTAAACCACATTGGCTCTCAGGGAGATGGTTGGCAGCAATCTCTGCAACTAATCTATCCAGCAGAATCCTCACAAGGATTTTGACAGAAATAGAGAGCAGGATGATACCTCTGTAATTTGAGCAGTCTTTTCACCATTGGTTTTGTAAAGGGTAATGATGACTGATGACTGCCCTGTTCCCAGACAGCAGTATGGAGCCATGCATGTAGAGCTGGGCCTCCATGATTCCAGATCTCAGGAGGGATGCTGTTGACCCCTGCAGCTTTTCCACATTTTAGTTTATTGGTGCCTTTCCAAATTTCTTGGGGTGTTGGCGCAGCATCCAGTTCCATATTTGCTGGTAGTTGTGGGATACAGTTGATTGTTTTTTCCTGGACTGTACGTTTATGTTGAAGAGCATGTGGTTTAGGATGGAGTCATTGTTGGTGTATAGTACCATCCCATCCGGGTTGTGTAAGGGGTTTGGGGCTTGATAAGAAGGGCTTTTAGCACTTGGTAGAAGCTCTTATATCCACAACATCAGTGCAGAGATGAGTGCATTTTGCCAGCTCCACCCATCACTCATTTATATGTCATGAAGGCTGCATTTTAGGTTGTGGCATGCCTGACGGAAGAATTGTACATATTAATTCTGTATGCATTGAGACAGGTTGAAATATACACCAAAACAAAGCCATCAACTGTTTAGCAACATGAACAATCTTTATAAATATTTATTTTTTCATTCCAAACACAGATATTATCATTATTGGCTGTGATACAGATAATTCTATTCAAGGTAAAAACCACAGATTGGTCAAAGACTAAATTCTGGAATTGGTGTATCACAGTGTAGTTGCAGCTCTACTATGGGTACTTACCAGTAGGCTAGGTGTAAACTTTGGATGTAAACTTACAGTGTCTCGATATTGTAAGAGAAGAAGAAAAAAAAGCAGATTATGTGGTCAAGAAGATCTACATGTTGCTAAGCCACCCACAAATCATCTTGGTAAGGTAGGAAGTGATGGAAATGGGTGTTGGGAACTAGTTTTTAGGTAACGCTGTCTCTAGGATTTATGCTAGGGGATCCTAGAGGGGTCCATCACAGATGAGTTAAGTGAATCCATGCAGCTGAGTGTTCTGGGGCACTGTAAGCCCCGTGGGTAATTAAAAAAAATATGGTCAATTTTGCGTTTGTTTTGAGACATAGAAAAAACATGGAAATTGAGAATTAGGTATATGCTGTACCCCTGACTTACAACCTATTTTTACCACTGAAAGTAGGTGAAAAGTCCAAGGCCTTAATTTTATGTTTAAAAATTTTGCAAATCAAAATTTGGGTGCATATTTGAGGCTGGAGTGTCCTCGATACCAGGAAATATGGTAATTTAAGTAATAATTATAGACAATATAATGAAATAATAAAAAAAGCAGTATAAATAAATTAACACAACATCGCACACTCTTCCTCACAGATGTTGAACTAAAGCAATCAAACAGAATGCCACTAAACCCTGGGGGGCTAACCAGACAACTATGGTATATGGGTGTCATCTGCACAATTTTATGTTAAAACAATAGGTAATTACAGTTTAATGACACATCATGGGAGTTTATTGAATAAACATACAATTATTGCTGTAACAATTATGGTAAAACACTCAAATGTTGTCTGGAATTATTTTATAAACTGATAAGAGGTGTTCAAATATAGGCCAGAATCTGAAATGTTGAATTAAAACTCTTAAAGTCCACCAATAAACCAGTTTGATGTTTATGCTGTAGTCACATGATATAAATGTCTTGAGTCTTGTTTGCATAGAACAAAAAAAAATGTTCTCATAACTTATTAAACTAGAAAGCACTCAGAGAGCGCATACCTCTGCCGATCCCATTGTCATTAAAAACTGAATGAAAATCAGTTCACAAATAGTTACGATGCAAGAAGTAAATTCAAAATTCCTGGATCCGCCCCAAAATTTAATCAATTCTTCCTTAGCCTATCTTTCAACAAAATGGAAATTCAAGATTGGAATTCATTAAGAAGTAATTGTACATGGATCTGCCCAAAAATTTAATCACAATTCCTTTTGTAGTCTATTGTCCACCCTTCCACAAAATTTAACTGAAATTCATTGAGAACTTTTGGTGATATTGTGTTAACAGACATAAGCATATACATAAATGTATGAAAAAAAACGGAAATATATCTCTTAATCAAAATTCATGGATCCGCCCCAATATGTAACCACTTCTTCCTTAGTCTATTGCCCACCCTTCCACAAAATTTCATTGAAATCCATTGAGTACTTTCAGAGATATCTTGTGGACAGACAGACAGATGGAAAGACGAGAAGATGGAAAGACGGAAAGACAGAAATATCCTTGGCAGAAGTAATTATTTAAGCATACATATAATAATAATAATATGCGTTAACTTTCAGTTTCATATAAGAAAATTTCAAGGGGAATAACTACTAATCAAAGTTATCTCCCTTTCAACTTCAGGTAGAATTTTTTAAATTTATTTTTTATTTCATCTGACATGATAGATTTTAAAAAATTTGTTTCTGCAACACGAGAGCTCTGCTGTCAATTAGGAGCGATTTTCGAGTAGTTCATGATGTTAAGAGTTAAAATTGTCGTTGTAGCAGTAGCAATGATATAGGAGTGCTTATCATATTGTTGTATGATAAGAGTGGTGGCTGATGCACTGTATTGCCATGATCTGTGAACGTCAGGGAACTAAGGACTGGCTGTGATAGTTAAAGCTTCAGTAAAACCTATTGAAGATGAAGATGGTTTAGGGAAAGATTTTGTTATATTGTCAACTGTGTTTTCTTTTAAGTCTTCCACTGATAAAAATTTTAAAAGAAAACAACAGGAAAGAACAAGCAAAATACAGGCATCCCTCGCTTTTCGAATGCTTGCTTTACACCCCTTTTTTGGTTTCACAAAAAAAGGTGAAAAGTGAAAATAACGTTCAGCATTTGTTTTGCAGCGAGCTGTTATAGAGGCAGCGCACACCGTCTTTCTCTCTCTTTCCTACACACCTGTCCCCACCACCGCAACCTCCGACGACTCAGCCTAACATACTACCATCATCATTTTTTTGGTTCTTGGAATACTCAAAAGATTTTCCCATATAAATTAAATGTAATTACTTTGCTTTATGCCATTTTGCTTTTACGAAAAGATTTATAGGAACATTCTACTTTCATATAGCGAGGAAAGCGTGTGCAACCAACAGAAAATATATCAAAAATCGTTTTATTTTATGAAAGTTCAGAACCTAGTAATATACTTGGATATATACTTGAAATATGCTTTTTTTGGATAGCAGTTAATTGCGTCATTTAAGCCAGCTTCAGTGTAGTTGGGCTTGGTTTAAACTAATATGAAAAATGGTAGTTAAATTTGGTATGTCTGATATCAGAATAAAGATTATTTTTTTAAATATTGATATTCTCAGATGTGATCATCTTTTCACTTAGGCTGTTCCATACGTTTGCCACTCTTGCTGAGAGGAAAGTTCATGGCTGTGTCCCCTTTTACTGCAGATAAATGAAGTCATCATTTTCTTATCAGGGCATTTTGGGCAATGAATGTCAGTATCCACTCTATGTATGTTGTTCCAGATTCTATAGACCTCTAGTAGGTCAGCACGTTTTCTTCTGTATTCAAGGGTCTCTAGATTAAGTTGTTTTAATCTTTCAGTGTAGGATATATCTCCCAATCTCAAAATGATCTTGGTGGCTCTTTCTATGGCATCTGAGTTGTAGTTCAGGTAAGGAGACCATATGCAGGAAGCAAACTCCAGATGGGGACATACCAGAGACTTGTACAGCAGTAGAAAGCTCTCCTCATCGATTAATTTATATGAGTGTCTTATATAACCGAGTGTTTTATTTGCTGTATTCACTTTGTTTTGTATATGTGCAGTGAACTTAAGTGAGTTGTCTATATAAACGCCAAGATCTTTCTCCACTGTAGTTTCCTTCAGTAATGACCTAGTAATTGGGGGAAAATGTTAAAAGAAAGAAGATTGAGTTTTTTCTTTTTCACTACAACAAAGTGTCCATAGATTGAAGAATCAAGCATCAAAAACAGATCCCTCCCTCTCCCTCCACCCCTCTCTCTGCATCTTCTTCAGTTATATCTCTTAGTTATGCTTATACAGCATTTCCTCATCACCAACGGTTATTCTTAATATTACTGTCTTGGCTGTCTGCTCAAATGGTGTAATGGTTAGCACGTCTGCCTCACATGCAGAAGGTTCTGGGTTCTATTCCTGGTATGAGCGAAGAGTGTGGAAAACTCTTCATTAGGACAAATCTCCCTGTGTACTCAGTAGCTAATTGAGTACACTCTAAGCTGTGTGATTAGGGTGGAGGTATTTCTTTGGTGGACTTGTATCCTACCAAGGGGGTGGTCATAAAGACTTGTAAGAATAAAGTCCTTGCCTCGACTAGACTTGAAACTTGCAAGGATCACTAAGCTGACACGTGCAACAGAAACCAGGACTTTGTCACCAGGTGTATACTCCATTGGGACTTAAGTGACGGACGCTCTTCTTTTTACTGTCTTGGCTGACAGTGCAGTTTGAGAAACCCACCTGTGGTGATGAGTTAGATACTTGTCACCAATATCTCTCACTTTTCTCTCTTTTCTTCTTCAGTTATAAGTTTAAAGTCGGCTTTAACTCTTAGCTATGCTTATACAGCATTTATTTATCACCAACTTAATATTACTATCTTGGCTGACAGTGCAGTCTGAGAAACCCACCTGTGCTGATGAGATAGATACATGTCACCAATATTTCTTTCATTTAACCTCATTACACCTGTACACTCACTGCACAAGAAGAGGTGTGAAAGATACACCCGGTCACAGAGAAGACACAGAAAACATTGTTAGACCAGTAATTTTGAACATGGGCACATACCCCACAAGGGGGCAATTTAAAAATAGGGGGGGGGGCAATTTGGAATTTGGGAGTGAAGAGCATATAGTGTTTCATGGCTCAAAACTGAATCACATTCAGGATTAATTGAGTAATTCCTAATTATACAATACTGTTCCTTACCTCATTAACTTTGTGAGGCATAAAAGTGATGAAGTAATTGTGTTGTTACTAAATTATCGGCCACCCTGTCACATGAGTAAACAAAAACAGAATGAACAGATTTCCTCTAAACAGAAAACACTGTTTAGAGGAAATTAGAGAGAGAAGAGATACCTGGGCACTGACAAGCAAGAAGATAAACTCTAACCACATCCTGCATAGAACAATGTTTCAGTAGCTCAGAAACCAGTGGCAATTACAATAGATTTCAATCACCGTTTCACTACTGTATTGCCAAATAAATCACCTTTACTCCATACCTGGGTTAGCCATATCTCATTGGTTATGTCCTGAAAGCGATAGCCACAAAGGAGCTGTTTACAAAAGAACTACTTGAAAAAGCTTAGGAATAAAAAACAAGGTAGTATGATAACGGCTATGCAGGAAAGAACTAAGGACACAATCTATTCGACAAAAAAAAGAGCGTGAATTCATGCATATGTACATGCATATTATATTTATGTAGGCTATATAAAATCAAAATCAAAACAACCCTAACCTTAATCCCTAACCCTAACCCTAGCATCAATTTAAATGTGTAGCTGTTTTCTTACCATAGCATTCCCTTTCTTTTATATGCTTAGATAAAAAATGTATTATCAATTGTTACCAAACTCTTTTGTTCTAGCTTTTTTTAGCTAGCTCTTTTGAAGCTTGCTCTTTCAGAGTCTTAGCTCTTTTTTTGTAGCTTTTTTTGTAGTGAACTCTTTTGTCACTAACTCTTAATGAGTCCACCAAAACTCATTAGCCCAAGAGAAACTAAATTATTTTTTGTTTCTCCTAATCAATGTTGTCTTTTCTTTACGTAAAGCTGGGGGAAAAAGAGATGGATATTCATGCCTTTACCAAGAGCATTAGTGCAAAGTGAATGTAAACAGCCTTTGTTAACTAAGTATTCTCATTGTCTGTAATGAGTTATTCCCCTTAGGCAGGAGAGCGCTTATCAACTTCCAGTAAGGCACCACTGGCCGGGGAAGACATACTGGTTTAAGGTGTGTAGACATGTGGACATGCTGATGAGTGCCGTCATTGTAAATATATGAATAAATAGGATCTGTGTGAGTACGTCTTTTGTTGCATTTTAAAATCTGCTAATATCTGTCATTATAACAACCTTACAGCCTTGTTTGTACTATATACATATTGTTTTGAATACCACTGTAAAGGAAGCTAGAAAGGGGTTTTAAGAGAAAGAAATAACAGGCACTTGATTGGAAAGTCAAAGTGACAGCAAAATATGAGTGGGAAATATGGTTGACATTGATTAAATCAAGAACAATTGCAGAGATCCAAGTCTCACACACCAAGAACTACATTTACAAGTTATTTTGGTACATTGCTGCAATACCAACCCCCAAATACTGTTGATGTGCATTTTTATAAACTATTAACATTTATTTTTTTCAAAATATCTCATATATACATGTGATGTAATTGTGGTATTTCAAAATTATAAACTGGTTACACTGAAACCACAATGAAGAGCATAACATTCATTTATAAATATATCTTCTAAAACATCCACTCAACTTATAGACATAAATTAACATTAACCATAGCACTAAGCAAATACTAAATAGGAAGGTTGGATATAAAAGTTTTATACTATTTTTCATGCCATAGTAACTGCAACTGTTTGCTATCCATAGTTGAAATAATTTACTGACTAACATAGAATTATATAAAGATAATTACTAAGCTTAACTTAGTTTTGCACAACACCAATTGCAGGGAAACGGAGGTAGAAAGATTGTTGCACCAATATTCCAAATGGTAGGAGAACTGCTTGCCTGGAAAATCCTCATTCAAAACCCTGGCTTTTACCTAGGCTCAAACACCAACCAGTCATTCCAGTGAGAAATACATAACTACCTCCGCTGGAAAAGTGTGATAAAGTTTATACATCTATAAACTGATTTTTAAAAGAAAAAATGACAGGAAAATTCATGGGAATTTAGAAGATGGCTTCATACAGAAACTTTCAATGTTTGCTACTTTATAAAATGGTACTTTATATTCTTGAATATAAGACAAGGTTTTTTACTAAAAGAATGGCCCCAAATCAGCAGTTCAACTACTCAGTCAGTACAAAATGGCCAATACATTTGCCTATATGAATACAGTGTCAATAGACACAATGTATATTAGCAAGCGATAATACCCATTGTTTTAACTCAATTCATGGCCATGGTTTTGTATGAAATGCTACGTAGGTAGTATATGATGCGTATTATGTAATATCCTTTTAAAATCATTTTTTCAGGTAGATTCGTCATCACTGATGAGAATTTCACTTTTACAATCTGAAAACAATGATCGATATGTTGAAGATGAAAGAAATTCATGTTTCGGGGATGACTGACCAAGTGCTATAAACGTTGAATTCATAAGAAGGGATATCTCCCATGACAACTTTATGGCAAAATAACGGACTCAGTTTATATTCAAGTCTGTTGATTTTCTGAAATTTTATACTCAATTCCGAACTCTATGGTTGAATTATATTCAAACATATATGGTGTTTATTCTATTTAGGGTCTAATGGAGGGAAATGAGGGGTTATGAAGATTATGCTGTGCCTGGCTGCCCATCTTGAAAATTAGTATTTGAGATCATGGCTTTCATCTAGTATCAAACACTGACCACCATCATTGGTTGTTAATTCAAAAATATCTCAATCCTGCTTCTAGTTTATACATAATTAGTATAGACATTGTAAAAGATCCATTTATACAGTAAATCATGTGCATTATTATGGTTCCAGTATGAATTAGTGACCATTTCTTTATTTTGCATTTGAAAGTATCTAAAATGAGAACTAAAGATCCTGTGGAATAATTATATTTACATTGATATTTCTAAGAAAATGTTACAATATATGAAGCCTATTCTGTCATTGCATACATTGTAACTTGAGAACAATTGTTTGGTCTCTTCACTTGGACGCACCATTTTCATTTCTTATGTGACTAACAATATAGTAACTCTGAGACTAGTGACAGTAACAATACATTCTAATCATCATTTCACTTCTGTCGACTACCACCTCCTGCCTAACCCAACCATACAGACATTGCAATTGCCTTCATATTCACACGTATAAGCTTCCATGAGAATACAGAGGAACTCACACACACAAAAATACATATATAGATGCATATATAAATGCATACATATATATATATATATATGTTCAAATATACACTAAAAAGTAGCTGTTACTGAAAAAATATTCTAATGCTATGGAACAGTGAAAACCCATGAGCTGTGAATTTGCAAAACATTTTTTGTGAAAAGTGCATAGAGGTAACTAATAAGTAAGATGTCTTCCACTTTATTCGTTATTAGAAACAGTCAACAGCAACATAGGTTTCTTCAGTCTTAAAGTTCATCTGGCTGGCTATATATGTATGTATCGTGCATACGGGCCACACCAATGGAGCTAGAGGGCTGAACATTTAAACATTTACTCCTTATTATGATATCTAGAAAAAACGTTTTTTTTTAAATTACCCACCAAAATAGATTTTAGTGGGGGGTTCAATTTATAATGTAAATCTATGCTAAATTGGTCCCTTAGTTTGTGTCCGGCAGTGTTCACGTTTTTTTTTTTTAAATTAAAGGCAAGAGAAGTAACTTATTCATTGATCACCCCTTTTTCCATTTTCTTTTAATTAATCACTCCAACACAGACTGCTGCCAAAAGACATTGGTCACATGACAGTTTCTATTGAGTGATTAACCAGGTCTGTAATGTTTTTATTTATTGGTTCTGTGGTTAATTTCTTTGATTAATGTTTTTTCTTTACTCTTTCGTCAATTCTTTGTGCTTAAAAAGCTGAGACGCAAATGTGAGTGAAAAATACCGGATCAAGTATTACTTTCTTGTTTTTGATGTTTGAAATTTGTTTTCTTTTTCACATATTTATTTGTCAGAATAAATTTGTTAGTGTGAATTCCATCCACCTGCTCAAAATCATGGATCCGCCATTGACACACATATACATTCAAGCTATTAGTTTGTAAAATTCTAAAACTTTTAAAGGACTTAGTTTTCATTTAACAGTTCAGAACATGAGAACTGTTGAGTTCAAAATGTCAATTAGAAAAAAAATTGAAAACCATAAAGTAAATAATTGTGATAACTATGCTTGGTCCTTAAACTACATTCAACTTTAAAAAAAGAAATAATCTGATTTAGGCTGATACATGGTAGGAGGTAGAACAAAGATAATGACTGTGTGTGTGTTACTACTGCTACTACTACAGTTACTACTGTTTAATTGACAAAAAAGCAATATGTGACAAAAAAGCCCAAAACTTGTACAAAAATCAATTTTATTGTAAGAAATCTTTTTTTTCTTGTGTTATTTATATTCTGATATAAAAATTATTTCTTTCCATTTTTTAGAACCGGAGATTAGCTAAAAATGACCTCTGATGATCTGTAATAACCACCAAAGTCAACCTCACATAGCCTATGTCATAAGTGGATGTTTTGTGAGTCATCATGCCAAATATTAGGTCAATAGGTATTGTAGTTTTATCATGATTGTGGCACAAACAAATAGACAGAAGGCTCAAACATTAGTGTGTGTGTGT
>VCCN01005801.1:5936275-5950018 GCA_006491835.1 Architeuthis dux | reverse complement strand
CTCTTTGGTGAACAACTGGTGCTTATGTCATCCCTTGTAAATGTGGTATTGTCTATACGCGGCACCCCCTCAAGGTCAGACTTGATGAACACAAGAAGGCCATAATTAGGGGAGAAATAGATAAATCTGCTATGGCCGAGCACATCTGGAGAGAGAACAGCGAGCATCTTCCTCTTTGGGAGGAAGTCCAGATTATTGAAAGAGAACCGTGTTGGAAGCAGAGAAAAATCAAAGAGGCGGCTCACATCAAAATGTCGACTAAAAGCATTAATGATATTATGAGTTTAATACTGTCCTCATCACTTTCAAAATTATTCACCAAGGATGATAAATCTGCATATAATTATGCAAGTTTGTTCCTTCTTTGAGTGACTTGGAGTTTAATTTTCTTTGTTGAGTGTTGAAAAATTCCAATAACCAAAAATGCCTTCCCTCTTAACATCCTTCCTTGATCATGCTTTCTGGAATGTATATGCACATCATCGTCCTCGAATACATCATCATTGCCACTGAAGGTATCATTGTTTGAATGATGAGGTTCTCGTATCAAAGTTCTAAATGAAACAATACCAGTAACACAGAAGTTACCCTTGAGAAATTTATTCATGTGATTAGAAATAAATATAATTTATGATATTTTAAAAAAGATTTTGACTTATATAAAAATTTTAGAGATAATTTTTGTTTGCCCCATTATTAGTGTATTACCATATGATTTATTTAAGGTTGTAAAATATCATATAATTATGATATTGAATATGCAAGAAAACTAGTTAATTTAATGAAAAAACATGTTTAAGAAATAAAGAAGGCTATACCAGCTATTCAATTTTTAATGTTCAGTTTTTGTTTTTGTTTTTAAGTATAAATTTTTAATTATGTAGTAAATAAAGTTGAAAAAAATAAAAATAAATATAAAATATTGGTAACAAGTAGAACTTTTTAATTTTTATTTATTGTTTCTCAATATCCTGTTTTACTACATGGGATTAAAAATTATGGTGTTCATTTTTTTCAGTCACTGTAGTTTACTTTATAGTAACTGCATGGCAAAGCTGCTAAAGTATTTATAAGGAGTACATGGGTGTGATCACGTTGAATGTAGGACGTATCTCAACAGCTCTCCCGAACTCTCATAAACGGAATGTTGCGAACACCAAGAAGTGTGTTGGCTTAGATATCATTTCGCTTAGCGACTGATCATTTATCTCTGTGCTTGATCTGTATAAAAACTGCATCGATTTTGTTGAAAAGATTCACTCACTAAAAAAAGTTGCCTTTGGGGCCCCTCCAGGATTAGGGGCACCTCCAGGATTAGGGGCCCTGAAGCTTACGCTTTATTAGTTTAATAGTAGATCCGCCACTGCATACATCATAGCTGGTATTATGTATTGATTGTATATTTTACATTTAAGCATATTGACTATTTGCTTTTCAGTATGTCTCTATTTATACCAAATGCTTTCCAGCCAATCATTATGTGATTGTTTTATTTAATTTTCATGGTCTTTCTCTAGCTTTCTCGCCTGATCTAAGTAAATGTACAGAGGAAGCCACTTATTGTGATCACTTTAGGATAGGGCCTTTTAGATAACAATAAGCAGCTGATAACATTAAGCAAAGGATATAAAAATTGGAACAATTTACATTTATTGTTATAAATTTACATTCATTGTTATGAACAACTTGATAATTTATCTTTTACATACATGTTATCAAATTGTTATCACTTTAATAACGAAGAATAAATATACAATCTGAGACACATAAGAAACCAAAGGAATGATTTATGGCTTTTAAAGTTGCCTTAAAGCAATTAATGACAGAGCTTTCAAAACTTATGTCCTGGCCTTGAGCAAGTCATTTTTATTGGTTTATTTACCTCTGGCTACAAAATTCAAAGAGGTATATGTATTCACTTACGTCTGTCTGTTTGTCAACACAATATCTCCAAAAGTTCTCAATGAATTTCAATGAAGTTTTGTGAAAGTGTCGGCTATGGATGAAGTGATTAAATTTTGGGGTAGATCAAGAAATGTCCTACCGTTACCTCCCCTGCATCGTAGTTATGTATCCACACAATATCTCCAAAAGTTCCCAATGAATTTCAATGGGCTCAGGAAGAATTGCTTAAATTTTGAGATTTTTTCAATTGAGAGATATTTTAAAATTTTTCATACATTTGCATACATCAAATTTGGGCTACATGGCCTACCTTTCAACAAAATGTCATTGGAATTCATTGAGAACTTTCGGAGATATTGAATGGACAAAAGGAAGAGTTGATTACATTTTGGGATGGATTCAGGAATCTTTACATTTACCTTCCCTGCATCGTAACTATTTGTGAATTTATTTTCATTCAGTTTTTAGTGACTATGACGTTGGCTCTCTGAGTACTTTCTAGTTTGAAATGTGGCTATTCCTTTTAAATTAATTAATTCTTAATTTTTCACTCTCATTAGACACAATGTTAATAAATTCAAATATTTTTTTTCAAGATCTGTTTCCGCTGACAGATATCATAGATAAAAATTACTTCCTGTGAAATCACTACATTACTTCCACTTATCAATACGGTTTTCAAGGCTGAGTGCCTGTCATATTAAATGCTTTTTATTTGGAATCAAACTTTATACTTTGTGGATTTTTTTCTAGACATAGCTTGAAGATATCGCCATTACATTCTCCTTAGATATCTTCAATAAATAAAAGCAAGATTTCTGTAGAAGCAAAAAAAAATTCTTTTAAAAATTATTAGCAAACCCATTTATAGAATCCCATCTACAATAGTCATGTTATAGCTTATGTTTTTATTATATGGTGTGCAGGCCTGTGCAAACTGGTTATAGTCCCCATTTCAAAGAGCTCATTAAGTATTTTTGAAATCAGTGGTTATGTTCACTCACACTAAATAAATACAAGGGAGATAGCTACCTAGAATCATCTCCCTTGCCACTATCTAAGTCATGATGGAAATGAGTTCCAGTCATTTGCCGAGCTAGCAGAAATAAATAATGCTCACACAGAGGCTAAAGTTTCTGTCATTATTCTCCATGTGCGAGCCGTGAACACAATATTCTTGTCTTTGTCCTTTTCCTGTGTCCATCTTCCTTTTCAGTGTGCCTCACATGAGCTGGGAGACATTACACTGTTAAATACATATTAAACAATTAATTTAAAACATAATAATGTATCTTTTATCAACAAGCATTGGAACTACTCAAAGTGATAGCATTTATCTGCTGTCAAAGCCAAGTTTCCTGAAATCTAATAAAGAGAGTACATATAATACATTTTGAACATAAGCTGATTTCAGTTATCTGTATTTGTCTATCTATATTTCATCTGTATTAATTTTTTTATGAATCTTCTTTGAAATATTAATATTTTGTGCTAAATGATCCACCTTTGGCCTCTACTAGAGAGAGTAGACACCCTCAAAATCTGGCCCACATTTCAAGAACAAGTAAATCCTAAAAAGAAGGGTCTACAACCAATGTGTCATCCTGATAGTCACCTATGGATCTGAAAGATGGAACCTAACCAAAAGATTCAACCATGAATTGTGCACAAGAAAGAATCATGCTCAAGATCACATGTAGAGATCACAAGACAGCACAATACATTAGACAAAAAACAGAGTCAGAGATATTATAGAATCCATTAGAAAACTCAAATGGCAATGGGCTGGGCATGTCAGACAACCGCTGGACATCATGACTCACAACATGGATCCCCAGAAATCATATACAAAACTGTGGCTGGAAAGAAATAAGATAGCGTGATGAACTAGACAAATTCAGAAAATATTGGCTCCGCGATGCTCATGAAAGAGAGGTCTGCAAATCTTGGGGAACGTCTATGTTTAATGACAGACACTAAAAGCCTGATGATGATGATGATGATGATGATGGTGTGTATTCTCTTCTTGACCACTATAGTTGAGTGTGTTGAGCCAATTATTTTAAATATGAATTTCTGCATCTCTCTTAGAGACCCTTGCACTGATATTCCTGCCTATTTCTCTGCTGTACATCAAATTCCGGCATCATTATTTTGCTCGGTCCAATTCCTCACAGGTTCAAATATCAGGAATCGCTTTCTCAGCTGCAACCATAGAATCTAGGAACAAATCCCATTAGGACAGAATCTTCTCGATGCTTTGATTCATGTCCATGGGAACTTGGCCACATTTCTTTCAATGTGATCAGCCAAGCTTGGACATATGCCAACAAGTACTTAATGACCCCACAGAGAGAGAATGGTCTATGCCAGTTCTTCAGAAACTATTTCAGTGTCATTCACCCTTGAGTCTTTATAACAAAATTTCATTTACCCGCGACTCGATTTCCTTATGTTTTTGATCAGTTTTGTTTTATTCCCTCTTGTTTATACATCTATTCATAATTCCTTTTGTAACATGAGCTCATCTGATCTCCCATGAAAGGTTATATTCCAATAAATTCAGGAAATATTCTGCTTCTTTGAAATAAGAAAACTATAGGTAGACAGAAAAAACATTTTCATTAAAAAGCAATAAAAGATTACTAACCAATTTAATGGCAATGACTTTTTTTTAAGTAGTGGAAAAAATATAAATATCTGAATGAATTAAGTAATTTATCCATCATTCAATCTCCTAGTTTTATTCAGCTCCAAAATAATTTCATTCAGCCTTGGATGGATCATTGACCAGTCTAGTTTATTCCATGTTGCACAGCATCTGGAAAAAACAAAATGGACATTTTTTTAACCTTTTTTAATTGTATGGGTTTGTAACGAAAGTCTAGCATTAACGATAAAAATCGAAAACACAGAACTGAAGAAAGTAGACCACTAAATCTGCCTAGGACAACAAATCTCCATGAAATCCTCAAAAGAAGAAGAAATCAGGTGAAGAATCACTCTAGGTTGCCTTCTGTAGAGCAAGCTGAACCTTCAAGAACAAGAAAATCCTATTAGTCCAAAAAAGAAGGTTCTACAACCAATGCATCCTACCCATAGTCACTTATGGAGCTGAAACATGGAATCTAATCAAACTGAGAACCATGCAACGTGCACAGTAGAGAATCATACTCAACATCATATAGAGAGATCACAAGACAGAAGAGTATTTTAGAGAAAAAACAGGAGTCAGCGATATCATAGAATCCATCAGAAAATTCAAATGGCAATAGGCTTGTCATGTTGCAAGAATGTCAAACAACCACTGGACAGAACAACTCACAACATGGGACCCCAGAGATCATATGCAAAACTGTGGCCGGCAAAAAATAAGATGTTTTGATGAACAAGTTCAGAAAATATTGATAGAGAGGGCTGACAAAACTTGGGGAAGGTCTATGTCCAATGACAGATGCTAAAAGGCTGATGATGATGATGATGATGTAAGGAATGTTCTGTCTGATTTAAATTAATTTGGAAATACAAACATAGTGGTGAATAAAAATACACTTAATCATCAATATACTCTCTGTTAAGTAAGTATCATGAGTTATTCCCCTTAGGCAGAAGACTTCCACTAAGGGGCGCTGTTTTACATTCTGGTCAACAAGGGCCATTTTGTATTGTGTTATCAGTAGAAGAAAGAGCTTGGGAGGACACACGTGTTTGGTTGGCCATGGCCATTATTTGAATAAAAGGACCTTAAGTACATAATATTTTGTTGCATTCTTAATCTGTTAATATCTGTCATTAAACCAAGCTTACACTCTCCTTCGCTATTGATAACTTTATTCCATCAAGTTTTCGATAACAAATTTCTAAAATTCCTTCTATTTTAACCGGAATTAAGAGACTAACCGATTTTCAACCTCTTCTCTTGAAGTAAGTCTGTGTCCATCAAAATGGTTTTACACAATCCTAAACAGATTATAGTCAGTTGCAGCAAGGTGAGGAGATTATGGTGGATGAATCATTTCCTCATAGCCAAATGCCTTTATGAGATCTTTAGTCACTTAAGCGGTATGAGGATGTGCATTATCATGATGAAGAATGACCTCTTTTCTGTTCACTAATGGTAATGATTATTCTATCAACATTATTACTTCAAAGAAACACAAGAAATACTTTGGTTTGCATGGCTTTAATCAATATGGAATTCACTGTGAAGTCATTTATAACTTGCATCTAAGGATTCAATTAGTATGAAATGGGTCACTATTGTGTGGTCATATATTCATTACTGATCTATTAGTATAAGAAAACCTCCTAAAAAAATAATAGGATATTTAAGTATATCAATAAATCTGTAGCCTAATGATTAAAAAAGCATTTCTTTTATGCAACAAATATTTATTTTCTAACATGAACTCCTTCCTTTTCTATGCACTTAAACCATTAGACACATATATCAGACATTATACAGTGAAAATTTCAGATTGAAATTCAGCTACTGTGTCAAGCCACAGACTTATTGGTCCACTCTCTTATATGTATGTAAGTCAATGAGTCCGTAGCTTAATGATGGAAGAAAGCATTTTGTACAAAACATATTTATTTTTCAACATAATCCCTTTCCTTGTCAATACACTTAACTCAATGCTTCTCTATTAATCATATAGATTGAATATTATACAGTGAACATTTCAGATTGAAATTCAGCTACTGTGTCAAGCCACAGACTTATTGATCCACTCTCTTATATGTACATGAGTTAATAAGTCCATAGCTTAATGATGGAAGAAAGCATTTTACACAAGAAATATTTATTTTTAACATAATCTCCTTCCTTGTTAATACATTTATCCCAATGCTTCTCTATTAATTATATAGATTGAACATTATACAGGGAAAATTTCAGATTGAAATTCAGCTAATAACTGTGTTAGGATGCAGACTTATTGGTCCACTTTCATATACATAATGACCTCATGTTCTTTGTTTCTGCCAATTAATTATTATTCTCATCATTATTACAATTTTTGGTATATACAAAGTTTTACTGATATCTTATATTTTAACAATAAACATTCAGCCTTGTGGCCATGAAGACCTGTAGTTTATACATAAAGTTTTCTTTCAGAAAAATTCATGAGTAAAAGGAAAAGAATTCCAATTAGTCACATCTTCTTATTCCATCACTTTGAATTATTTCTAAAAAGATAATACTGTTGGGGGTCTGTGCAGCCCTGCTAGCACTGAAGTCGCCTCTTCTGTGCAGGTCGCCCCATTTTCCTCTACTCTAGGAATAGAGGACATCATCATTGATATCGACAGACTGCCTTAAGCAAGTAAGAATTTCTATAAACATACCACGTCCCATTTATATGTCAAGATCTAATTATCTTGAGAAAAATATCATTTAACCCATTGAACGTACTCTTTTATCAGTGTGGTTTCAATAAGGCCAGAAATCTTTCAAACTCACTCACCACATATTAATCACTATTACTCACAAGATACCAGTTTAAACACTGTTGCTGGGTTTAGGTTATTCATGTGTTCTGACATTTATATGTATCTATGTATCCATGTATCCAGACATTGCCCAGCTCTAACCAGTCATAGTAGAAACTTGAGTTTTTGCACACATGCTCCCCTCAATGAATAGGGAAAATGTTTCTTTTGTTTTTTTGTAAATACCCCCATAAAATAGGGTTTTACTGGAGGCTTCAATTTACAATGTGCCAAATTGATCTCTTAATTTGTATCCAGCAGCATTCTCACTTGTTTTTTGAAAAATTGGACATTTTAGTGTTCACTGCCCACCACCATTGTTTAATTTACATGGTAAAAAGAAGCATATATACATGGTGTTGATTCAAAACTTCCCTTAGAATGCTAATTTGACATGTTCCCTATATTTCTCTGCTCTGCATTCAATGTTTTTCTACTGAAATAAATGAGTAGAAAAGCTTAAATGGAAATAGCAATTTATCTATCATCCGCAAGGTAATACATTTACTGCAGTTCTTTGTCATTAATATCACTGACACATGAAAAAATTGTCTCTCAAACTGAATTCGCATAATTTTCATGAGAAATTATTGCTTGTCACTGAAAATGTCCAACATAATTTTTTAACATTATTAATAACTGCATTTCTAGAACTTCAAAAACAAAAAAAAAGTAATAAATTTGCTAAATTCAATTGACTATGTTCTATTTTTAAAAAAGTATACATCATTTCTTTTTTTTTCTATTAAATCTTTTTGGCAAGAAATTGTGGTTCTTTCAGATTTCTGCCACTGATCACCATATGACTGTATCTTTTGTTTTTTGTATAAAAACAATTAATACAGGCTGGCTCAAAAGTCAGTTAAACTTGAATAACTTTCTAAATAAAGAGTTACAGTAATTTTCTCTTTAGATATATTTATTTTGAATCTTGGACATTTCTTTGAACTAATTGTTGAATATAACATCCTGCAAATGCCTCCCATCACAGAGTTGAACCCTCATCACAGAGTTGAACCCTTTCTAGGCAATGTTGCATCACAGCTTGTAATGCATCTGGCTGTATTTCTTGTCGAATATTATTCTTCAGTTCCAGGAATGTTTTCGGTCTTGTTTTCGTAAACTCTTTCTTTAAGATACCCCCAAAGGAAGAAAAGAACGAGTGTGGTTTAATCTGGTAAAACTAGTGGCCAGTTAATTTCTGATCCATTTGAAATTAATTTGAAAATCAAAGGAATTTGCGCGATGTTATATTCCACATTTAGTTCAAAGCAATTTCCAATGTCCAAAATAGATGTATTTAAAGAGAAAATTTCTTTACCTTTTTATTAAAAAAGTTATCTAAGTTTTAAAATGGCAAGTGACTTTTGTGCACCCTATATAATTTATTATGTATCAATTCTATATGTGGCCTTTCACTGGTTATAATTCACGTAATGCTTTATTGATCAATCTACATGTAACCAAGATTAAACTTTCCAAATATTCATGACACCAACAGATTATTTTTTCCAGCAATGAGAACACGCTAATAATGTTCAGGGATTGAATATTACTTTATTGAAACACCCTACTTTTCCCAAGCGAATCACATTTTTGAGTATTTTGATATTCATTCCTAAAGCTGCAGAGATTCGTCTTGCATGTTCAATAATATACAAGAGAAAAAAAACAGGATTTTTATATTCCAGATTCTTACCTATTTTTACTCATTTCACAGTCACATGAAAGACTAGGTAACACGATACTGTATTCAATTTGGTTCATAGTTATTGTTGTGAAGTGGAGGATATCCAATAACATTTAATTTCCTCAGGAACTTACATTCATCATGAATTGATCACAAAACGCAACCACACCATAAAACTTCACAGAAATATTTCCTTTTTTATATCACATACAAAGAGGAACATTTCTTCCTTTACATATGACCTGTGGAAATTCCATGGTACAGATTTGCAATTTTAGAATAGAACACAAGGTAATTACTTTATTTTTATAAGATAGGAGAAAATTAATATTATATAGATAGTTTTGAAGTAGTTTATCCTTCCACCAATTTGTATAATCTGAATGCAAAAGTGATCTTTAATTTTCAAGAATTGCTGAAAGACAATATATCTTATCCAAAAAAAGTTCCATTTTATTATGTCAAGACTTTCCTCCCTGCTCAGCTCTGTTATTTGAACTCTTACATTTAGCTTATGCCCAGATTTAATCCTATCAATCAAAATAATCGGTCCCTAGAAAATCAGCTTTAGACTAATGGATAGATTTTCATATATGCTGTGTTGGGGGTGATCAATTAAAAAATTGGAAAAAGGTGTGATCAATGAATAAGTGACTTCTCTCTACTTTTGTTGGGTGGTGATCACTAAAAAGCCCAAATTTTCCAAAAAACAAAAAACGTTTTTTCTAGTGTCGTCGTCATCATCATCAGCCAAGTCTTACCGGCAAATCTTTCTATCTCGTCCCTCCATCTTGTGTCTGGTCTTTTCTTACTACATTACAGTCTCACAGGCACCAGTCGGCTAGTCTTTTCCCCTATCTATTATCATTTCTTCTTGCTAGGTCTCCATTTTTGCTGCTTTATTATTTGTATAATATCCTTCACTAGCATTGCTCTTTCCATGGCTCTCTGTGCTATTCTAAGTTGGTTTTCAGCTCGTTTGGTTAATTTCCTTGTTTCGCATCCGTAAGTCATTAGTACACATGTACACATGACACATACATACATACATAGATAGCCAGGCAGAATCACTTAAAAACTGAAGAAATCTATGTTAACAGATTTGGATGACAGTTTTAAAAGAAAAACAATACAAAATCAGTAGGTTTTTTCTTTTCTTTGATCTTCATTCTGCCAAATCTTTGGTATTGTTTGAGGGACTTGAAATCCACATGACAGAGATCAAAAGAGTCAGCATCAGATCATTCAGTTTTTTTTCTGTCTGTCACTTTGCCAAAAGAAAGAACCAAACAAGATCTATGAGTCTCATACAATCCCTGCCAGAGTTAGAAGAACCTGACGCCAACTCTGATCTTCGATCCAAGTTGACCAAACTTATCAACTCTATGCTCTCTATGAGAAGAAATTTCTTGGCGGCCTGCTCATCTTTGTCACACGGGAGACGACTGGACATTGTGTTGGCCACGTGGAACTTCCTGCCATTTTGTCAGTATCATTCTTGGGAATTGTCTTGCCATTGTCTGCTGGAATCCAAGATCTGTGCCAAAGTTATCAGCTTGTTTTCCTGAAAGCGAATGGCCTACAATCTTCTATGGTGGTCTTCCTCGCAGTTCACTTGATTTGCGACTGTTATTATAGCAATAATGTTGTTGTTCAGATGACATCTTGCCAGGCAGATTTACACCAAAGTGCTTTTCCTTCATTTTTTATTGTTGCGCGAGGAGATGTGGGGTGGCGGGTAACAGCACAGAGTTTGTGTGCACTTTGCACTAATGCCCTTGGGAAAGGCATGAATCCATCTCTTCCCCTAGCTATGGGCAAAATAGTGCAGGGTGAAGTGAGGGACGCCACTTCGGGTGCTATGTCTATTCCACATATTGCAGACAGACCAAGTAACCAGTAATGTGATATGTGGTGCCCAGATTGTCTAATGTAGATTAAGTGAAAAAATAAATAGGCCTGGTTAGTCACTCAATAGAAACAGTCATGTGACCAATGTCTTTTGGCAGCATTCCATGTTGAGGGGTGATCAATTAAAAATTGGAAAAAGGGGTGACTGATGAATAAGTTACTTCTCTTGCCTTTTGTTGGGCATTTTTAATTGATCACCCCAAATACGGCACGCTGCCAAAAGATGTTGGTCATGTGATGGTTTCTATTGAATGACTAATCAGACCTGTTTGATATTTGTTTAATTCAAGTTCCTAACAATCCTAATGCTTTAAAGATATGAGATGTGCATAATTAGTGGTATTTTTTAATTATTAATACGTGACTTGGTTGGTTGGTCCGGCAAAATGGATAATCTGGTACAAGGGAGCTGGAAAATCGATGGTGTATCTATTAAAAAGTTTTACTTAATAATATAATAAAAAAATAATAGGAATGCACTCCTAAGATAATATATTCAGATTTCTTTCTACTTTTGCTAATTGTATGTTCATTTTTGTACTTATTGAAAAGTTATGGTAAATGGTAATTGAATACTAAGAACAATTAATTAATAATAATTGAAACAACAATTGAATACCAGGCTAGTTTAACCACTAAGCTGAAGACTGCCTGGATAGCTAGAAATACAAAACTAAATATGGCCCTGTATATTGTGATGTCAGTTCCGGTAACAGATTTCTATAAAAAGCCATGACAACACCAATCTTTGCCCATTCTTCTTTTGAGAATGAAACCTGTGTGTGCTCTCAACACGAACGTTCATTCCATAACCATATCTAGGCCTTAGATTACTCACTTAATTACTTCATCACTTAGATGTGCTTTTTCTATACTGCAATTTCCAGTATGCATCATTGTGTCATCTTCTTTTCTAGATGCAAGACTTTACTTAGAATAGCACAGAGAGCCATGGAAAGAGCAATGCTATGAATATCTATAAGAGATAGAAAAAGATCAACTTGGATAAGAGGGAGGACTAGGGTGAAGGATATACAAATAATTAATCAGCAAAAATGGAGATGGGCTGGCCACCTAGCAAGAAGAGATGACACTAGATTGAGGAAGAGACTAACCGATTGGTACCCATGGGGCAGTAAACGCAGTAGGAAAAGACCAGATACAAGATGGCGAGATGAGATAGAAAGGTTTGCTGGTAAGACATGGCAGAGGTTAACACAATCTAGGTCGTCATGGAAGGAGATGGGAAAGGCCTTTGTCAAGCAGTGGACATATGATGATATATTCCTGCCTTCACTTATACATCTCTTTCCACTTTTCTATTGAATCCATTTTTACCGGTAATTCATTTTGGTATGTCAGAAAAACCATAACTACCATTATTATCAATTCAGTATTCCTTCTCTCCATCTAAAAGTAACAACCATGGCTTATACACGCTAGATCACATTTGTAGTTTTTTTTATATCAGATGATGCATCCTAAGATTATTTCTGATAGAAACTCTTAATTATGCCGGCCCCTTTTTAGATCTATAGTCATGTTTGCATGCTTATCCCTCTCAATGTTCTTTATATGTATGTACAATTATATGACTTGCTGTTTATTAAATATGTCTTCATATTTGTCTAAAATACATGTTGTGTTATCATTATTCTATTCTCGTTTGTATGTACTCTTAATATATATTGATCAGACTTTTTACCCTTGTGTCTTTTATGTTGTTTAAAATGGCCACCAAAATCACCACATTTAGGCACACCATTTGAAATAATTAAAATGGTGAATTGTGTCTTCTTCTCCAAATCTCTCCATGATGTCACAAAATTTTCCAGCCAATTGGAGACCTTCCCTCACACCAGGTGACATCCATGTGTGGAACACTGGGTTTACCTCTGTATCAGCAATTCTTTCCTTCCTTCTTCCTCTCTACACGGACTGTAAGGTTGGTTTAATGACAGATATTAACAGATTAAAAATGCAAACAGAAGATGTACTCACAGATCCTTTATTCATAAGATGACTGCTGTCAATGATTCACACACATGTCTCCTCGAACTCTCTGATCTACTAAAACACATTGCCAATATGGCTGCTCTTTCACCAGAACGTAAAACAGTGCCCCCTACCGGAAGTTGATAAGAACTCACCTGCCTAAGGAGAATAACTCAAAATACTACTATTAGACTTTAACACAACTAGTACCTACTTTATAATAATTATTATTATTGCTACTTTCAATCTTTCTTACCTTACACTTACTTTCTCCCCAACCTCATTTCATATTAATCTTACAATATCTTGAGAACAGAATAACAGTTTGTTTTCTTTTTATCATTATCAAACATAAAAAATAAAAAAATGCAAATCAGCTGTGCTACAAGGCTAAAGCTTTTCAGTTTGAACTCTACACCCAGCTGAATATTTAGAGCAGTGATTCTCAAACGGGAGGCACTTGGCTTCCAAGGAAGGAATTTCCTAATGGAAGAATTTTAGCCAGGGGAAGAAATCGGTTTCTTTTTAGCCTATGAGATAAAAAAAGAGATCAACATGGATTCAAGTGTGGACTAGGGTGAAGGATATTATACAAACAATTAAGCGACAACAATGAAGATGGACTGGACACTTCTGAGCACGATGAAATAAGAACATATGGAGCAAAAGACTAACCGATAATGCCCGTGGGATAGTAAACGTATTAGGAAAAAACCAGACACAAGATGGAGGGATGAGATAGAAAT
>VCCN01005801.1:5881689-5909240 GCA_006491835.1 Architeuthis dux | reverse complement strand
ATTAAATAAATTAAAATATTACTTATTTCATTTAAAATATTCCTTATAAGATAATCAGTTTAATAAGAGGGTAGGAAGAGAGGAGAGGTAAGAAAGTTAGGTAGTTTAATAAGAGGGTAGGAATGGAGAGGACAGAAAAGAAAGTTAGGTAGTTTACTGAGGGGGTAGGAACATTTTTGCATATGAATCTAATCCATGTTAATAAATATTATGAAAGAAAAATATATAATAAGAATGAAAATAGAAGTGGGAGGAGCTGAGTATGGTGGTGATGTGTGCAAAAAATAACATTTTTATAAAATGATTTGTTCTTTTGATTTTAAACCATTCACCTGATGAATTGCTTGTGACTGTCAATAAACAGTGGGGTGGGCGAGAATATTTTTGAGTCACTATTTTGTTTTGTTTTAGTTTTCTACTCTCTTGGTTGATGCTGGTTAAGCATATACATCATCATCATCATCATCAGCCATTATAAGTCCACTGCTGGATAAAGGCCTTCCCAATTTCCTTCCATGACAACCTTGATTGTGCTAACCTCTGCCATGTCTTACTGGCAAACTTTTCTATCTCATCTCTGCATCTTGTGTCTGGTCTTTTTCTACTGTGTTTACTGTCCCATGGGCACCAATTGGGTAGTCTTTTGCTCCATCTACTGTCATCTCTTAAATATACATATATTCATATATAGATATATATAGGTTCATCTAAAAAAATTAAAATATCCTGGAAAAGTTTTTTTTCCTTAATTTAATTTAAAAAATGAAACTTTCATATATTCTAGATTCATTACACATAAAATAAAATATTTCAAGACTTTTTTTGTTTTAATTCTGATGATTACGGCTTACAGCTCATGAAAATCAAAAATCCTCTATCTCAAAATATTAGAATGTTTCATAAGATCAATAAAAATAAGTATTTATAATACAGAAATGTCCAACTTCTGAAAACTGTTCATTTATACACTCAATACAGGCTCTTTTTGCATGAATTATTGCATCAATATGGCATGGCATGGAGGTGATCAGCCTGTGGCACTGCTGAGATGTTATGGAAGCCCAGATTGCTTTGATAGCGGCCTTCAGCTTGTCTGTATTGTTGGGTCTGGTGTCTCTCATCTTCCTCTATGGGGTTCAGGTCAGGCGAGTTGGCTGGCCAATCAAACACAGTAATACCATGGTCAGCAAACCAGTTACTAGTAGTTTTGGCACTGTGGGCAGGTGCCAAGTCCTGCTGGAAAAGGAAATCAGCATCTCCATAAAGCTTGTCAGCAGATGGAAGCAAGAAGTGCTCTAAAATCTCCTGGTAGATGACTGCGTTGACTTTGGACTTGATAAAACACAGTGGAACAACACCAGCAGATGACATGGCACCACCAAATCATCACTGACTGTGGAAACTGCACACCAGACTTCAAGCAACTTGGATTCTGGGCCTCTCCACTCTTCCTCCAGACTCTAGGACCTTAATTTCCAAATGAAAGGCAAAATTTACTTTCATCTGAAAAGAGGACTTTGGACCACTGAGCAACGGTCCAGTTCTTTTTCTTCTTAGCCCAGGCAGGATGCTTGTGACATTGTCTCTGGTTCAGGAGTGGCTTGACACTAGGAATGCGACACTTGTAGCCCATTTCCTGGACATGTCTATGCGTGGTGGCTCTTGATGCACTGATACCAGCCTCAGTCCACTCCTTGTGAAGCTCCCCCAAGTTCTTGAATCGGCTTTGCTTGACAATCCTCTCAAGGCTACAGTCATCCCTCTTGCTTGTGCACCTTTTCCTACTGCCCTTTTCCCTTCCATTCAACTGTCCATGAATATGCTTTGATTCAGCACTGCGAACAGCCAGCCCTTTCAGCAATGACCTTCTGTGGTTTACCCTCCTTGTGAAAGATGTTAATAAGTGTCTTCTGGACAACTGTCAAATCAGCAATCTTCCCCATGATTGTGTATTTATTTTTGAAAATAGGAAAATATTTTTTTTTAAATGTGACACAAGGTCAAAAAGGGGGGAATGCGGAAGGTATTGGTCTTCTCTATCTTAACTTTAACTTAGCTAGTCTCATCTGTTGACCCACTCGTACTGTAATATTCCTTTCTCCATAACAACACATTTATTCTGAATATTTCTTTCATTCTATGTTCACCAAAATACTGCATTTTCTCTATGGATGTTCTACTTAATCTCACTTGTATAGATAGTGATTTACTCAAACTCAAACTCGAAATAGAATATTCTAATATTTTGAGATATGTTTTTTCTATTTATTTGAGCTGCAGACCGTAATTATCAAAACTAAAATAAAAAAAATGCTTGAAACATTTTAGTTTACTTGTAATGAGTCTAGAATATATACAATTTTCACTTTCTGAAATAACTGACAAAAAATATTGAACTCTTCCACGATATTCTAATTTTTTTAGATGCACCTGTGTATGTATGTAAGTAAATGATATTTTACTCAATGCAGAAAAACACAGACCGTAGAAATATTTGGTGGTGGGAAAATATTTTTATAGCAAAATTTTCTTATTTTCCTTATTTTAATACTTCATTGAGTATAAAAACTTTAGAGAAAACAGCAGAAAGTGAGACTCGCACTTAAGTAATTTTCTCTTTCTTTTGAAATGTTTCTTCAGTTATAGAGAAATACTTAATTAACATAGCTGAATGGGTGGTTTTCTCTGAAGACACTTGATATGTCTGCTCGAATCTATTAGAAAGTATTTAATTTGTTTAAAAGTGAGGATTGCCTCACTTTTAAACAAATTAAATACTTTCTGTTGTGGTGAAACTATGAGAAACAATTGTCAAAGGATATTCTCATGACTGACAACAAGCTCATCAGGCTTAGCTAGTTTAGTAAGATAGAGTGTAAGCTTGGTTAATTTAAAATAAAGAATAAGCCTATATCAAACTCACAACCCTCATTACCAGAAGGAGTTTAGTTTATACCTGGCCATCTTTACTAATCAGCCACAAAGACTTTCATGATTTGGCAGAAGCTGATTCACACTTTTAAACTTAACTCCTTACAACCGACTCTCGATGCCAAACAATGAAGATAAAAACTAAAAGAAATACTAAAAATATTAAATACTAAAAATAATTAGCAAATATATTATCCATATATTGGTAGTGGGCAAGAAAGAGAGAGTGAGAGTGATGACAAGTCTCCCTCATTATGAGCTAATAAATGTGAAAATATGTAACCTCACTCGCAGCAGGGTAAGGTGGGAACTTCCTCAGGCTGCCAGACCATCTCCTGCAACTTTTGTCGAAAGACCTGCCTCTCCTGCACAGGCCTTTTAAAGAAAAGATCTGATTAGGAAGCTTGTAGAAAATTATCATATTGAAATTATTTGTGTATACACTATAAACCTTGATATATTTCTATTTGATAAGTTGTTTACACTGAGCAAACAGGTGTAACACAATAAATTACATTATATTTTTAGGTCAAAACACACCCAGATACTAAAATACTACCAAAAATAAACTGATGAGTGGATTTCAAAATAAAATTTCTGGACTTATTTATGAATGAATATTTTTATGAAATGGTATTTTGTAAGAAAAACATATGGAAATAGTGTTTTTTAAGTCGGTCAACCACATCCTTTTTAATTCTCTCTCTCTCTCTCTTTCTCTCTCTCTCTCTCTCTCTTACATATACACATTCTCTCTGTCTTGTACATATAAACATTGTCTCTCTTGTGAATATAAACGTTATCTATCTCTCTCTTTTACATATAAACGTTCATTATCTCTCATACATATAAATGTTCTCCATCTCTTGTACATAAACACTCTCTCGTACATAAAAACTCTTTCTCTCTTGTGCATATAAACATTCTCTCTCTCTCACTCTGGTATATATAAATTTCTCTCTCTCTCTGTCATACATATAAACATTCTCTCTTTCTCATACAATTTCTTTCACAAACACATTAACTCAGAACACTTACAAACACTTTCTATGTTGCAACTATATCAGAGCAGTTGTACATGGATCGACCCCCACAATTGAATCATTTCCTCCTTAGCCCACAGCCATCCCTTCCATAAAATTTCATTGCAATTCAAGAACCTTTGGAGATATTGGATAATGTGGACATATAGCTACTTTTTATCCCTTAACGGGAAAAAGAATTCCACTCACTTTTGACCCTCAAAGGTAAAACATTTTCCCTCACCTTTGACCCCTAAAAGAGAAAAAAAATCCCATTAACTTTTGACACCAATGCAACTGCAATTTTGGAATTCAATCTTTCACTCATCCAAGTATAATAAAGGCTGCACTTTTCAGTCCATGGGCATCGTTTTACAGTCAAATCCGTTCAGCGTTTTTATCAAGAATACGATACCTGGAAATATCAAACCAAGTTGAGATAAATAAAATGGCTACTACAGTTTACCCACACAAAGAACTTCAAGTGAATTATTCGTCAACTGTAGAGGAAGATGCAGTTAAAGAACAAAGGTATCTATTTCTCTCATTTTCGTCCAAACTATTTGGAACTCTATTAACTCCTTGTTTTCGTTAGCTACCCTTATAACCCAACGCAGTTGTCTGAAACACAACGGCTTTAAAAGTGACATGTTTAAAATGCAGCTGCAATGAAAGCTTAGATCCCTAATGGCAGTTGCAGCGGTGCATGACTGCCAAGAACACATAACTTCTAATCCATATTGGGATTTCTCAAAGTCTAATTCTCCGTAGCAAAGTAGTAGTAACTATCTGCTAACTGTTTGATCTTCTTTATCTCCACAGTAAGACACACTCGCTCTTTCTCTCGTCATTGGTAATTTAACCCTCAGTAGACATTCGTTGCTTAACTGCCACATGCACACAGATGTGCGCTGTACCAAGTCCAGGACTTGACTTCCCCGGTGTTCACTGGTTAGCTCTATTTATTGGCTCCCATTGTACTAATCCCCTTGTCTTTTTCTGTTTCTTTAGTCATAATTATGCTCTGTCTTCCTTACTTCCGTTGCAAGTACACAAGTATTCTCACGTTAGAACACAGTATCAATTCTAATTAATTCCTTCTATTTCGGATGGTTGCTTATCACTAAGAAATTAGGCCAGCCATGATGTCTTGGATTTCTGTTAGCTATCACCAGTTATCAGCTCCCCAGAACTAAAAAGGTCAAATAGCCTCTTGACCTGTTACTTCCCAACTCCTTAATGTCTTTTTGATGTTTTTTTCTTTCTTTCTGATCGTGAGAACAAATATTGATCCTTGCCCATGTACACACACACACACAAACATGCACACACAGATTCATAGTGTAACCTACACACATATACATTACAATTAACAGATATGCATGTATTTCACAAAAACCTTACTTTTTAGAGAGGTCAAGTGGCAGTAAGCCTCCTATCATGTTATACTGTTACATCAACCCCCCTTTTAAAGAAAAATATTTAAAGTAAATTCTGTTACAGTAAATTTCTTTTAATTATTTTTTCTCAAGCAACTAAGAATAATGCCCTATCCGTATATGCCTGAAATGTCTCTCACTGATAAAACGGAGAAACAAGAAGACTTACCGCTCATCGGTAGATTTGAAAATCTAGTTAAAAAAATAATGGGGAGACATGTCCATAATTCTTCTTAGAAGAAAAAACCCATATTTCCTCCAAAAAATAAAATAATGTTCAGAGTTATGTCTGTAAATCCTTATTTTACTCTGTTTTTTACACATTTCCTGCAAAGTGGTAAAAAGAATTCTCTTCAAAACCAGCTATGCAGTGGTAACTTTTCCTACAAAATGGTAAAAAAGAATTCTCTTCAAAACCAGCTATGCAGTGGTAACCTTTCCTACAACGTGGTAAAAAGAAATCTCTTCAAAACCAGCTCTGGGGTGGAAGCCTTTATTACAGTTGGTGCAGGGGCTTGTGCAAACCCGTGAGAACTTCATGTTAATTTTTGGCACCATACATCATTTGAAAGTTTATGTGCAGTATATTAAGAAAAAATATGGTAAAATTCAAGATGTCCATCATGGTTGCTGATTCAATAAATTTGGAAAATTTGCAGTGAGTTAAAAAGACATATGTATTAACTCACAATTTTTTAGACAAATGTTATGCATATATAATATAATTAATGCATCAGAAAAGGTGTTTTCATAACTCAGTATGCATATAGTAAACCTAATACATAATAACAAGAAATGAGGAATGAAACAATTCCTGATGTATATATTTATATACTGCTAGCTATACAATCTTAATGTCTGATCTTACAACCTAATGTTTGATTTATCAACTTATTCATGCAACTAATAAGAGTGATATGAAAATGTAGAACAATTATCAAATCTAAAAGAACTACCCTTTGTGATATGTTGATAGTACACACATGTAATTTTCATCATCTGAAACTGCACCAAAGACAGTTTCATCAACAGTATTTAAACATTTGTCGGTCAGCTTCACAATTGCACATTTCGGTACAGCCTATGTTTTTCCTTCCTACGGGAACAAGACATCTGACTGCACTTGCTTTGTCTGCATTGACAGGCTACCAGTTCAGTAATAGCCTGTGGGACTGGGGGCATGTCACTAATGACTGGAGTGTATTTGTCATCTTCCATTTTCCATCCATAATTCAATGGTGATCAGACAGCTGTATCAGAACACCAAACTGGTACCTCGCACAATTGATGTGGAACTTCAAAGTGCCGGCAGGTGGTGGCAGCCTCTATGCCTCTGCCAGAGATGTCTTGAAAAGGTGTCACCATGCTTTAGCCAAGCTCACATAGTTCTGATATGGACAATAGAGACTAGAAACATATTCTTCAAGAGCAATATACATGTATTTGGGGGGATGTCATCTGGTCCACAGAGCAATTTGAAAGCATTGATCACATTTTCATTCGATTTCATGAGTGTATTCCAGCATGTGATTTTTCCTTTGCCATCAAATTATTCAGTACAATCTGACCCTGTGAATGCATGGAATCCTGGCAAACACTGAGCTATGTCTGTCCCAATTGCATTGTATATAGCTTTCAAATTAACATGACGCCTTTCATCACCAGTCCCCGTGATTATGCAAGCATGTTGTCCGAGCTCAGGTTGTTTTGCCATGACAAGAATGAACACATCTGCATCAGGAGACATAATATGAACTGTGCTCCCAGCTTGCGCAGCCTGAATTCCATGTGAGACCAGAATAGCATCTGCTTCTTCCTGTGTTTGGTTTGGTTGCTGTTCAGCATTGTCATAATTGGAGGCAACACCATCCTTTGTGGATACTGTGAAAGATGTTAAACTATTCTGGAAGTGATGAAATGTTTTGTTTCCAAGATACATTATCAAGGATGATTTTGTGCTCTCATTGCTGATGAATTTCTTGAAGGGAATATAAATCTCTAACTTCATATCAGTAAGCAGTTTTGTCTTTGCCATAGCGCTGAGTCCTTGTTTTCCGATTGAGAGAATGTTCAACATCATACCTGTCAAAAATCAGGTGCAGAGCATCATAATCTTGTGCCTGAGCAGACAACACTGCACATTTACTGACTGATAAGGTGGACAGCTCATGAATCAAGGCCATGACATCAACAATCAAGGTCTTGTGCATACCAATTTCTGAATTTTGTATGGTTTCGTCACTTGAGGGAACCTCATCTTCAACAAAGTTCTCCAGTCTTGACAAACCAAATCAGAACCATCAGATGAGAAGAGGGACTTGGGGAATTCAAACAATCCCATGGATTTTTTAAGGTTCATGTCAATGGTGAGTCTGGCAAACAGAGAATGCTCATTTTTCAGTTCTATGACACGTGAAGGTAACTTTAGGGTGAATTTCTCACTTGAAGATTTTCATGTTAACTGATTAATTTTGGTCATATTTTCCCACATGCTAGTTGAGCCTTTCACACGTTCCACAAATATGTTATAGGACTGTTGTCCAGCCCTTAGGATAACGTTTGCTATATCATCTGGCACTATTGCCTGCGTTACAATATTCTTCAGTACCTCATCATCCTGGCAGAAAGGATGACAGTCACTGATAACATTATGGAGTTTCTTTACATCAACATTTTGTCGATTAAAAGCTGAAAGAGTAAGATGCTTTGTTCTTTGTGGCACTTTCAGACTATCAAGGTCATCAATCTCCTCAACAATCAGCACGATTGCTACAGAAAGGAACATCAGATTTGTTAACACGGAAGTTTCCTTGATTGAACTCATGCCAGATTTCAGGATCACGTTCTCTCAAGCTGTGCATTTGGGCAAGGTAACACGGAACCATTTGAGCATATGTTAGTCTCTTGCAAAGAAGAGATCACAGAGCTTTTCAAGAGCCACTAGGTGCAAATTCTATAGACTTTTCTGGTAGCTCAGATATAGAGCCGAAGGATAAGTACTGAATTCATGTAACTTCACATTGCTTTGTTGATTGGTAATAGAGTTTGAAGATCAAATTCTTCCAACTTCTTCATGAAATCATTCTCATTTAGTGCATTGACTCATCATGCTTTTGTGCAAATTTCGTCATCTCCTTTCCTGATGATATAATGCCAATAGATTCTTGTGAAATGCTGCCAACTATTGGAGCAATCTTGTCCTGCAACTCAGGATACATTCTGAAAAACTGCCTACATATTTTGTACATATTTGATAGAACCAGGAGAGTATTTGTGTGTGCAGTTATAGCTCATTTTAGGTGCTTTCCCTCCAGGATGTGTAGTGTAGTTTTAGGCCCCTATACGTCAGCTGCAATCCAGGCATCATCAATACCATCGTTCTCCACTGATGTTCCAATTGCTCTAAGTGCACAGAGCACTTTATGGAACTTGCCAATCTGAAATATATACCTGTTCTTAAATTCAGGATGAAGAAGTTCTAGTCTGCGAGCCATTTCGTAAAGTGCCATATCTAAAGTCATCACCGTTTTTTCTTTCTGGTTCAACAATGGGATTATTGATCTTCCTGGCATTCTTAAAGACAGACATTAATGTTTGCCACTCATTAGCAAGAGATTGATATACCTTGAGCTGATATTTTGCACCACTTTTTACACGCACATGGCACTAATTCAAAATGGCCGCCGGGTCACATGACCTCAGTTCCAGAGAAAAAAAATGGTGGAATATGATTGGCCGATTATATATGATAAATTATATGTAAAAAGTATTGCAGTTTGGCCTTTCAGGTACAATTTTTTGTGGAATTGCCCTGTTATAATAACTTTTATTTCAAGCAAATAAAATGTATGTTGCTTTGTGTATCTGTTATGCTGAAAGCGATTGTGAAAATGTTAATAATTACATGATATTTATTTGACTTACATTTAAATATTTGAGACAAATTTGATTTAATTTATCTTTTTATGACCTAACGTGAAATTCTTGGTGTCAACAACATATGGATAGATGTTTGAATGCTCATTTAAACTTTAAAATAAACAATAATGTACAAGCCTCTAGATTTCAATGCCATCTTGGATGCTATCTTGGATGCCATCTTGAATTTTTTGTTTAAAATGCTTAGAAAAAATTGACACCATATTTTTTTAGAATCTACAAATTTAAGCTTTAAAATGATGTATGATATCAAGAATTAACATGAAGTTCTCACGAAACAGAAAAACCTACAAATGAGCCCTTACTAAGAGTGTTGGACAAATAAAATAAAAAATTCTCCCCAAAACCAGATATGTAGTGGTAACCTTTCCTACCATGTGATGAATAAATTTTTAAAAAATTCTCTCCAAAACTAAGTAAGAAGAATTCCTCTCACTTTTGACCCCTTAAAGGGGAAAATGTGTTTCCCCTCACTTTTGATCCTTAGCGAGACTTCTCAGCTGTACATATAAACATTCTCTCTCTCTATCATACATATAAATGTTCTTGCTTGTACATAGAAACGTTTTCTCTCTCTCTCTCTCTCTCTCTCTCTCTCTCTCTCTCTCTCTCTCCTTCATACATATAAACATTTTCTCTCTCTCATACTTACAGTTCCTTTATTCAAATATTCACAATAACTGTGGTCCTGATACACATGTGGCTTCTCCAGCTCTCCGATCTACTAGTTAACACAATACAATATGGCTGCTTGTTTACCAGAACGTAAAACAGCGCACCCTAAGGGGAATAACTCATGATACTTACTTAACAGCACTCTGTATCTCCTTCATACATATAAACATTTTCTCTCTCTTGTACAACTTTTTTTCAAAAACACATATTATCTTGGAACACTTACAAATGTTTTCCACATCACAACTATGTCATAAATTAAGTATACAGTTTAGCATAATACTTACATTGTAAACTCAATATTGTTTGGATTTTAAAAAAAAATAGCCTACATTTGATCACGAGTCAATATCCATACAAAAAATTAGGTCCCTGGGACTTTCTGTTTGGCCATGATGCTCAGACAGACAGATGCACAAATACACAAACTTTCACATGGTATTATAGATAAATGACTTTTAAAAGAGAAATAGGAAACTGTGCCAAAAGAAAAAAATGGAAAGACTCAGTTATTTGATATTCTTGTCTTGAATAAGTTGCTTTCTGAAATTGATGCAACATTGGTTTTCTAAGTCATGTTGAAAATTACAAGTGAGAAAGCCTCTCAAGTGAAAAATAATTATATTCATCTTATTTTCCTTTTACATATAATCTCAAAAGGAATTTCACTCGAGTACAACTTTTCTCTTCGATGCACACATATATTTCGTGATATTTTGTTACTTACAATGTCCTCCAGTCGGGAAGAAAGAATTTATTTTTCCGCAAATATATTTATGAAGGGAGGATCCCAAGATAGATGAATTTACTTTAACAACGTTTTGCTATGCGTACAACCTTACCTCTGTGAATAATATTCAGAATGGTTTTTATTGTCTCTTGGCTGTAACATATTGGTAAACTTGGTTCCTGTTTAATAAGGAAAAAGCAGCGTTATGTTTTTATTCAGTTAAAGCTACCAAAAATACCAGATGCAACAAAGAGAAGAAAAACTTGACACATCCTTTGTTGCTGATCATGAACATTACTTGCTAAACATATTGTGGTCAGAAATTGTTCCCAGGACATTTCATGGACATCCGCTGCCTCTTTTCCAAGGTGGAGGGGTCGGGGCAAAAGGATATATCTGAATGTCAGTTTTCAAGAAAGTGACTAGGGAGTGCTTAAGCTGTGACTTTGTTGGATATTTGGGCAGAGATCACAGATTTGACCCCCACAAGTGTTGAAAGTAAACAGGATATCGACGGAGACCCCAAAACTGCAAGGTGTCCAGAACTGGAAACAGACACAACAGGTGTTCAAAAGTCAGAAACAAGATATCGACTGAACACCGACCTATCGGGGGTGGGCTGGAAAATCAGAGTGTGCATTCAAACCCCATAAAAGGCAGAGTGACACAGGACGCCCAGAGACCGCCTAGGATCGGGGAAGACACAAGGCCAATTCCCCTGTCTCTCTCCCACTCTTCATTCTCCGCCACGACACAATGTATCTTATGAAATAAAAATATATCCTCATATTTTTATAAACAAGTTTTGAGTCTTCCTTTTTCTCCAAGTTCCGGATTTTCCTCCTGCGGACCAAGATGGCTATACAACAACTTGTCCTAATCTGTCACAGTTCATAGTGACCACTTGATCCCCGACCTCTATAAGGATCCAACTTTCAAACCGCCTTGACCTTGTTGAGAGGGCCTGATCCAGGATAGGGGAGAGTCGCCATAATTACTATGCCCTACCCACCTTCTCGACACATCTGCTGCACAGTCATCAAAATAGGTTCTTAATGAAAAATTTTGTAAAAAAAAGAAAGGTAGATGTTGAAATGAAGTAATTGACTTCAATCAGCAACAATGTTCAATGTTGGAATGCTAAGTATACTAAAAAAAATCTTTTTACTTTGTAATGAAGTGAGTAATTTTCTGGCGAATTGGAAATGCTGTATTTTTTCTCGATCACTTCATTTATTGAAGACTTTCAAACTAAATCAGAGTTCTTGAAGCAAAAATTCTACATCATCATTATTCTGTATGCATATTCTAGCAGGTCTCTAAAAGTGGATCTTTCCTTTGTGTATATCTGAATGAATAATTGAAAACAATTTTTTTCTAAATGTTATTATTATCATGTTGCCTTTTTCTCTACTTTGTTGTGTCACCCTACCTGTCCAAATATATGTTTCATTTATATTTTTAATACTGACATGTCAGGCCACTGCAGATCAAACTCCACTCCTACTTCTACTGCCTTGCATATTTATAACATAAATTTTCATAGGTATTTAAGACATGTCAGTTTGGCTTAGTTGGTAATAGAGTTGTCTACCGATCATTTTGTCGTGATTTCAAATCATGGTAGGGAAATTCTAATTTTATATATTGGTTTGGTTTAACATGATGGGACAGACAAACAGTGAAGAGTTTACTCCACTAAATTAGGTGAGGATTGTTCCTGTTCTTGTTCTTACACTAGAAAAAGTCAACTCCAGCCTCCGACTTTGACTGCAGTTTAGCAAAAATAATTGAAAATGATAGATACTTATCTAAGTAAATCTATTAAGCAGCTATTCCACTGCGGTAGGAGTGATAGGAACATTAACTGAATAGGTAGTGAAAAGTACCTCGTCCAATAATAAGTTAATTCATAGTACGAGATTAAATCATGCAATTCTACCAATATATATGACAAGTACATTTTGCATTTCATTTGGAAATCAGAGTCTGGAGGAAGACTGGAGAGGCCCTGAATCCAAGTTGCTTGAAGTCCAGTGTGAAGTTTCTGTAAAATAATAAGTCACACACTGACAAACGATAGTAAGACAACAGTTTATTATGAACTGATTTTCTTTACAACCTGATTATTCCACTGGTAAACATTGAATGGCCGCTTGTCTGCGGTCACGTGTTCATCAGAATTAGGGAGCGCCCCCTACGTAAGGGCCATAACTCTGTTCATAGAACATTTGTTATTAACAGGTGCCACAGTCAGTGATGATTTGGTGTGCTATGTCATCTGCTGGTGTTGGTCCACTGTGTTTTATCAAGTCCAAAGTCAACGCAGCTGTCTACCAGGAGATTTTAAAGCACTTCATGCTTCCGTCTGCTGACAAGCTTTATGAAGATGCTTTCCTTTTTCAGCAGGACTTGGTACCTACCCACAATGCCAAAACTACTAGTAACTGGTTTGCTGACCATGGTATTACTGTACTTGTTTGGCCAACCTGGTTTTCCATAAAACCTCAGCAGTGCTACAAGCTGATCGCCTCCTTGCCATTCCGCATAGATGCAGTAATTCATGCAAAAGGAGCCCTGACCAAGTAGTGAGTGCATAAATGAACATACTTTTCAGAAGTTCGACATTTCTGTATTATAAATCCTTTTTTTGATTGAGAGTGGATTTTTGATTTTCATGAGCTGTAAGCCGTAATCATCAAAATTAAAACTAAATATAGCTTGAAATATTTCACTTTATGTGTAATGAATCTAAAATATATGAAAGTTTCACTTTTTTTAATTAAATTATGGAAAAAAATGAACTTTTCCACAATATTCTAATTTTTTTAGATGCACCTGTATGTCTTCTTGGACATCTATCACCAATAGAATAGAAATTGTGTATCTGTTTTTGGTGAATGTTTTGTAGCAAGTTCTAAACACCTGAATGATATTGTTAATGCTTTTAGTATTATCAGTAAGCATGTCCTCATTCTCTGCTGTTCTTATGAACATTACTTTTGAAAATGAAGGATAAGATAATTTATAGGGATTCAAATCAGATAATAATCATGGGCATCTGCTGCCACTTTTTGAGAGAGGGGCTGGAAGTAGGATATATTCAGAATATATCATAGTGGCAACTGTGTTACACGATAGGCATTCCACCCATAGAGAAGATGCTGCATTTCTTGCTATTTGTAGTGTAATTGAATATGACTGTTAGTGACCCCTTGATCCCTGGACTCTATAAGGTCCCAACATTCAAACTCTCTCACCCTTGGTGAGAAGACCTGATCCAGGGGGAGGATGTGGCAAATGCCCTATTTGCCCCCTCCCAGTGGATGCCCATAACTGATCTGAGATAAACCTTGGACATGGATCAAAGTTCTGCAGATCATCATTCTCAAAATTATAGACAATAATGAACAGAGTTCACCATCTCAAGTGAGCCAATTCACCTCATCTTCAATGAGCCAAATTAACTAATCCTTGCTAAGTTATTATATTTCTGGATCTAATTGATGTCAACTTGACTTTGATCAATATAAATCCAACTACATCTCGCTTAATCCAAATACAATTCTATTGATCCATTACACGCTCTCCCCATTGAACTGATCCAGATCCTCTTGCCAGAGAGATATGTCATTATGGATTGCATTTGAGTGATTGTAGGCTTGCGGCAGTTGGAGAAAATGAGCAATAAATTTTGATGGCTAGATTTGGATGACTCTTACTGGTTGACCTTTGTAGCCTAATTTGCAAGGCAGCAGCCACAGAAAGGCAGGATTCCAAGAAGACGGATGCAAATTCAATGCTCACATATATCCCTCCAGCCACGTCACTCAGCCAACTGGCTTTGATTGGCCGGCTGAGCAATGACATCATCAATCAAGATGGCAGCACCAACTTGTAGCCACCATTACTGCCACTTCACGCTCAAGCTTATTGCCACTCAAATGCACTCCCCAACGTCTCAGCGCAGTGCAGTTTTTGGCATAATTAACACAATCTACTGTAAAACATTCTTGAGCCAATCTACTGTTATCAATAACTTTGTTGTATATGTGTTATTGTATAATGTAAATTAAAAGTATTTGTAAATATTATCTATATAATAATATTTGTGATATGTATAAATACATATTGATATAATAATATTGTTATTAATAATAATATATTGATAATAATAAAATTATATTGCTAATAACAATGTATAAATACATATTTATATAATATTTGTAATATGTATAAATACATTGTCTATAATCTTTGTTCAGGCAATCAAATCTCTTCTTACCTTTTTTGATGTTGTCAGAATGGATCAGCTGGAATGTTATGTTGACAACATCAAAAAATTGTCCGAACAAAAGTTTGAATGTATAAAAACATGTTGTATAAAGATACATTTAATTTAGATTATTTTCCATATCTGCATCAAAATTCAAATTTGTTTTTCGGTTCAATTTGTAAGTCAGAATAACATTATGAGAAGGGGTTTGGATTCACTATGAATGTCCGCACTTGGGAAAGTCTTTTTCTTTCTTAAGATTCAACCATTCTTTATTCACCAGAACATTGCTGATATGCATTCAGTTTCTGGGCATAATTTCAGGAAAAAATTGAAAACGTTGTGTTTATTGTGAAAGGAGTATAATTTATCAACAGTGGGGCTATTTTTTCATGTAATGCTTATTATATCAAAGCACATTATCCCCCCAAGACTTGTAGCATATGCACATCAATTTTGGTAAAATTACAGCAGCAGTTTGCAATCTACAACCGAAGTATTATCTATCCAATATCCAGTGGTGTTGTGCCATGTGAATGCATTGGAACAGAATTCCCTTACGTTTTGGGGGAGGGGGAACCTTGATCCCTCACTATATTACTAAAATTCTCTATTTGAACAATTCACTAATAAGAAAAACTAGCCAAATACTCATCCCATACGTCTCAGAAATTGATTAAATTTAAAATATTTCCACGGATAGGGAGGGGACTTAAAGCCCTGTCTCCTTGAGAGCAGGTGGCCCTGCATTCCCTCACTCCTTTTTTTAGCACTACACCACTGCCAATATTATCATGACATTTTATTCCTATAACAAATACTCTAATGCTGTAATCACTAAAATATCTTCTATTACCGATAACTTTTAAAAAGATCAAACTTCCCTGCATAATTAAAATGAAAAAATAAAACAGTCCTTTACACAAAATGTTTTAATTTTGATTTAATAGAAATACAGGTTAATTCAGGAATACCATAGATAATTGCTATTAACAACTCAGGGATTTTTTTTATTGTTGACATACAGAATAACTTCCCCTGTTGGAATTCTCCCTCTTATAAAAAGAACTCTTAAGAGATTTCTGTTTTCTTGGTATTTTTGGCTAAAACCAATGTAAAAGCATAAGCTTGTGTCACATTTTCCATCATGCAGAATAAATATTTACACAACATTCTGCTTGGATTAACAAAGCTTGGTTGAAGAATTTAAGGTTCTAACTTTGGTGAGTACATTATTTCTTGCTTTAATTTACTTCTTTCTTCTGTTGTTGGATGAAATATTTCTAAAACATTCTTGGATGATTTTGTAAATAGTGAAATACCTGTGGAACAAAATTTTTATTTTAACAAAGACAAATGATCAAATATTTGTTTGGATAACTTCACTGAAAAGAATGGCAATGAATGTAGTGATTTTCACTTTTTTATTCTATTTAAAAAGATTTTCTCATAAGTTTAACTTTTAATATTCAAAAATGATATTCTCTTGAGTTGAGCCATATTTGAAAGTAATAAAGACTATGGATTAGAAGACATGAAAATGCTCAGTATTGAGATATTCAGAAATGTCTAATATGATGTATGTTTTCACCCTTTTGAAGAGGGCTATCCAGACCAAATGCATTTTGTTTTGGGTTTTTTTTCCCCCCAAACTAATCAATTCAAAATAAAACTCTTTGAAAACTTATTTAAACTTTATTTACCTGCCAATTGATTTGATAAAGAAATATTGAGTTGATGTCTAATATTCTTGTTAGTTGATTTGTTATTCAAGTTAGGATTGGTAGGGTTAATATTTCAATGGTTCGGTTAAAGACTATTCAATGCTTTTGGCATTTTGTGTAGATATTCTTGATGATAGTATATTATGTACTGCATTAATGAGTTTTGAAAGAAAATTTGTGTCATAATATGGAAAATTAAACTTCAATTTAAAGCTTTTGATATTCCCTGGTATTTGAAAAGAAACAGATTGAAATGATTTCTCATCTGAAAAAAAGGTTTTTCAATATAATTTACCAATAACAGAAATATCTGGAGGCATTGTTTCCAGAGTGTATTACATTGATGTTGATCAAAATATTTTCAGACACTAGCCCAAGGAAAAGTGTTGAAGAGTCCCTCAGACATGGTGTAAAAAGCTCAGAGCCACCATGCATGGGCATCTGCTGCCACTTTTCCAGGGGGGTGGGGCAAAAGGTTATATTCCGGAAGAGGGGGGGGCAAAAAATGTTGGTTGTCAGGTAAGGAACAAAAAAATTGTGCCTTTTCACCAAGGGCTAGGGGTTTGAAAATTGGAATCTTATAGAGGCCGGAAATAAAGGGGTCACTATAAACAGTGAACATTATTTTTTTGTCTTTGTTCTGTTCATCTTTAAGCCTACTTTTTTGCTTTCCCTATTTAGATCAGTTAACATGTTTTGTAAAAACAGGTCATAATGATAACAGAGGCTCTAGGACAGGTAATAAAACTAGAGAAAGTTCATGACTGCGAAATAAAACAACGCATAACGATAGGTTGGAAAGCATTTGGTATGAATAGAGATATTCTGAAGAGCACCTTGCCAATATGCCTAAAGCATAAAGTATACAACGGTTGCGTAATACCAGCCATGACTTACAGATGCAAAACATGGAAATTAACAAAAAGAGCTGAAAACCAACTCAGAGAGCCATGATAGGGATAACTCTAAGAGATAGAAAAAGATCAACATGGATCATGAGAAGACCAGAGTGAAAGATATTATACAAATAATTAAGTAGCAAAAATGGAGATGGGCTGGTCACCTAGCAAGAAGAAATGACAATAGATGGGGGAAAAGTGACCCCTTTATCCCCAGCCTCTATAATGTCCTGTTTGCCTACCACCCCAGCCAACACTCTTGCCACAATCATTTGACTAACATCATTACATGCTTAATAAAAATTCTAGTTTACTAACATGGCAATCTTTATAATAACCTAACTTTAAATTATTGAATTATAAATGCCTTAATAGTTGAGACACCTTAAACATCTGGTGCATGGCATTTAGTAATTCTAAAGCATTCAATAAATCTAATCCCTGACTGGTGTCGATTGGTGATTTATCAAAAAAATAAAAATCCTGAAAACCATTTTTCTATTTCTTTACAGACAGTAAATAATTGAACTTTTACTAAAATTAAACTTTGTGCCAGATGTATAAAAGTTCTGGAACACTAAATTATATAGAATTCAATAATATTAATCTAAAGTAAGTTAGATTTGCCATTTGAATTAATTAGGAATGTAAAGTTAAACTATATATAAAAATCCTGTTTATAGGATCTTGTTATATTAAAAGCATTTTTTTTTATAAAAACACATTTGAAGAAAACACATGTTAGAGTTTATTAATTAAGCAATTTACCATATTTGATGGCATTTTAACCCTTATAGCACAGCCAGGCTGATATATCAGATTTGGTAACGTAGCCAAAAAAACTATGCAGGTGATATATTGGCCTGAAAAGGCCAGCTGAACCCGGTGCCAGATTAACTATGTAGCATATGATATGGGCCCCGCAATTTCAAGGGCCCCATGCTTAATACTTTCAAGCTATCAATTCTGATTTAGTGATTCTGCACTTGCTCTATTACTATACTGCCTTCAACTTTTATGAAAGACTGCATGTTCAAGATTAACTATTTTAACCAATTATCATCTTTAATTGGGGTTATTATTTTAACTCCATAATTAATGGGAGTAAGGTATCTATGTGAGACATATACAACACATAAATAGGAAGGTATTTGAAACTGAAGTCATAGCCACTGCACAAAAACGAAAACAAAGTAATACTATTACTAAAATGTCGGACATATTTGCTGCATTATTGTGATTTACTTTACAATGCTAGTCAAAAATGTATGTGTTTTAATATTTATGTGTATTTTCTTAATTCAGGGCCCCTTCATAACATTTGCTAGACTCATAGCATCATAAACATTACCATAACATTTTGGTGGAGAAAGTGGGGCCACAAAAATAGTTATGAATATTTTAGAAAAAAAGAAAGGTTAGATTTTTTTATCTGAGAGTTTTGTTAGATTTCTGCAGTGGTCTAGTGCTAAATAAGGGAATGCAGGGCTGCCTGCTCTCAAGAAACTTGATGATTATTTAGACATATACTGACTAATTTTTCTTGTCAGTGAATTGTTCAAATACTGAATTTTAGTAGTATATAGATAGTGAAGAAATACTATTCACCCTCCTCCCAAAAAGTAAGGGCATGCTGTTCCCACAGCACTGTGTTTCTGTATACATTAGTCAACAGGTTGTTAATATTTCATTGGGTCTTAGAATCTTGATGGTCCAAATTGTATAAAAAAATTATCTCATAAGATTTTAGAAGAGGAAATTGGTGAGTAAAAGAATTGAAAAAAGCAATATGAATTAATTTTATTTTATTAACCCTAGTGACTATATATGAGAACCTCATTTGCCACATGCAAATATTGTAGCCACAAAGAGAATATAATCTGCACCAATGTGGTCTGCAAGCTTTGCAAAGTTCACTTTAGCTTGAACAAAGACAGAAACTGTTTTGAAGCATACCACACACCAGTAGAATAGCCTGTTTTTGGCACAAGCAATAAAATCTTAAAATCAACCAGGAAGTGTTATTTTTTTTGTCAATATCAATTTTTTTGTATCTATCCATTATATTGAAAGTTATTCTTTATTTCTATGTTTTATTTAACTTTCTACTTTAATTTTAAATTTTTGTATATTTTCCATTTTTGGTCACTTTTTGGGTGAGGCATCATATATGATGAGGGGTTTTTACTCCCATAAACAAAAAGATTTCAGAAAACTTGCAACTGAAAATATCTTGTAATTAGATCTTGTTTAAAATATCTTGATATCTAAAACATTTTTAGGGGTGCCCTATAAAGGGTTAACATGAAAATTTTAATTCTGGTTGAATAAATTATTATGAAAACGTTTGGGCAATTTGGTTTAATATAGTTTGTTTTTTAATTAAAAGCTTCTGTAGGATATGCAAGTTACTGTATAGAAACTTTATAGGTTACTATTTATTTATATCTAAATTTTCACATTTAAATTTCTTCTATTTCAATAACTGAAAGAGTACAACAACGTATGCGCAACCTAGTAAGTTTCATAGTAATTGGGTGGAGGCAAGTTAATATTTGAGAAATTTGTTTACATTACTAATTTCCTGTTTCCTGTTATGCTAAATTGTGATCCACACAATTTATACAAAATGCTTGTTAGCAAACTTGATATTATGATTGTTTTGTTTGTAGTTTATTGTGGACTTCTGCTAATTGGGCATAATGAATTTGGCATATACTTCATATGTATTACATGTCAATAAGATAGCTTAATGCTTATTCCAAACTTCCTGCTATACTTAATAATAAACTTGATATTCCAAAAATATAAAAAATGAGTGCCTAAAAGAAATGTTTACATCTGCTAGTACTCACATTTCAACAATATTTGTGTGAAAAGTTAAGAATTTTCTAAAGCGTAACTGAAAGAATGTGGACTGTTTTATTAAAATATTAGAATTTAAAGTTATGAAGCAACTTATTTGTGCTTTTGGCTTTAAGGCAGGACCAGCCTGACCATTAGGCAAACCCAGGTGGAGATTACATATTACACATGATGTACAGTGGAAAGTTGACTGTATTTTGGGGTTCAGATATTAGACAATATTACTTACCCTAACCAATGTATTTGTTACAGCTAACCTGTGCACACGTTATATTTGTTTCAGCTGTGTTCATTGTGAGATGAACATGTCATCTGAATAAATGGTATGGAAACCTATCTATGAACACAGAGTTGATTTCTGAGTGGAATAAGACTGGGTTTACATTTATGAGTGAAAAAATATCGATAGATCTGAATGATTCTGAGGTAAATCCATCAAGGTAATTTTAAACTGACAAATCAAAAAGAGTTTTTGTAAATAATATCCAATGTTGAGAATCCACCGACGTACATAATCCTCTGACAACAAAATGAGTCGAATGCAGGAATTCGCGGGTATGAAAAACTGTAAAATTCGATCTGGGTTGACATCTAGCCTGTAGCATCGCACACTCCCATACCTGTCCCGCTCCACTGGCAAGAAGACATCAATACTAGATTAAGACACAAGGCTCGCCTAATGCATTTATAAAAAAGGGGTCTTAAAGAATGACATCAGCTTCATTACCTAAGGAAGACTTGAGGGAGGATTGGCAATATTACTTACACTAACCTATGTATTCATTTTGTTACAATATATAGAGGAACACTGTTAATGAGTTATGATATATATATATATATATATATATATCATGTGTGTGTGTATACATGTTTATGTACACAACTAGGTATGGTCAGTTTTGATCCGCCGAATCAGAATTTTTCCACGCAGAAATGGTAAACAACACACACATAATTAAATTCGTTCTGGGGTCAGATTATCTAGCCAAAAAAGAGACATCAAGTCTATCGTTGCTAGTCAAAATTGATGCCCCTTTTGAGGGATTAGATTTTGGCCATTTTGAGGCGGGGGAAAAACACACTAAAAGTGTCACGTGGTCGGCTAAGAAGAGGTTTTCTTTTTAGTCTCAATTTAAGATTGTAGTCAGTTAGAAATTGAAATCTGAAGAAGACAGGCCGTTTTCTTCAGCGGGCAAAACCCAGCCCACAGGCACTTGCCGGGGTCGAATTTAATTGACCGTAGCTAAATAGGAAAGAGAGAAAGAGAAGATATGACCACAGTGTAGATTAGAAAGTCACCCAGCCACTATGTTTTGGTGGCGATCAACCAGACTTGAACTAAATAGGGAGAAGGAAAGAGAAACACATTGTCTACAGAACGGGAAGGAGATAGATTGTCCAAGCAAAAGTAAATAACGCATTCTTTTCCCACCATGAACATGGGTTTTTCGACCTGGGTCATTCATTCTCTCCACAGATCAGAATTCGCTGTAGCGATACAACAAGTTATGCAACAGAAGATGCCAACAACAAAAATGTATGCTTTATAATCCTCCCTCGTTTTCGTGTGTATGAACATTTCGTGTTTACCAACTCAACCACTTTTGAACGAGCGAGTTGTATATTTGTTTCTACTGCCCTCGGTTCTCCAGCCAGCCATTTGAATCACAACAAACTTTCTGTTATTCGAACATGCACACCGAATATGCATAACTATGCTACATGTCCAGCTCACCTTATATTTGTTTCAGCTGTGTTCATTGTGAGATGAAGATATCTCATGGATACTATGTATTACACCTGAAGAAAGCTGTAGAATGGACTTGCCGAAACATTGTGTTGACAACATCAAAGATGAGAAGAGTTTTGATTGTCCAAACAAATGATGGAATTGCTCATTGATTCTTAGATTCTTAGAAAATCCGAAGTCAAACTGGATTTCAGACATCTGCACCTAAATTTGACATGTTTGCAAGAGTGAAAGCTAACCATGAACACTACAGAGTATATAAAGTCAAGAGTAATGAAGCAGACATTATTTACTATTCAGTCTTCCGACCCAAGGGAAAAAGGAAAGAAAAAAGTACTAAAAAAAAGATTTGCATGACGTTGTCAGTTTTGCTTCTGTTGTGCAGCTTTTTATTGTTGAACCTGATCGAAAGTAACTTGTGATTAATTGGGTGTAGATAAAGTTTTGTGCCTTTCCAGTCCTCCACAGACACAATTGTACAATTTGTTAATTCATTTGCGTGTTGAAGTCAGCCATTGGGGTTGGAACAAGACGGAAGGTGTGTGTAGGTGTAGCAGGGCGGAGAGAGGGGGCAGACCATTAGTGTTTGACATTTGCTAATTGCGTAGAATGATTGAAAAGTGGGAATGCAGAATTGATGGTATGGTGGCTAACACGTGTTATCTCTGGGCAGGAAAAACAAGACAGAGTTTTTCTCACCATTTCTCTTGCAACCCCCCCCCCTTTTTTTTCCACTGGAATGATCAATTGCCATACAGTCTGAAATTTTATGCACTTCCTAATCATCATCACAGCTTGTCGCACCAGCCAGCCACTCTAGTGATGTTTGGTTGTTTAGCAGGTCAGTGACTTCTAAATCATGTGAGAATGGGCAGTTTCACAGAACGTCTTCAATGTTTTGCACCCTTTCATCACATTGACAGGATTCACAGTCCTTTAAACCCCCACTTGACCATATTATCTCCTGTCCTACAAGCTCCCACACACAGGTGATATATAATTGATTATTTCAGATTTTCGAGAAAAAAAAAACTATTCCGTAAAAATATAACTCCTTTTGTTTTGAGAATAACCTCCCTAGTCGTCTGACAGCTTGGGGTTGTGAAAGTGAATTAGCGAACAACTATATGAAAATTGTTTGACTTAGTAGTATTTTATTCAATTTAGTAAAGTACTATACTTATATTTAAAAAATCATTCATATAAGTTGTGTATATCAACGTGGTGAAGTATAAAATTGAACATTTCTCGTCACATGCATTTCGAGTTTTGTTTCAGAGTTCAGAGAACCACCGCCCTTCAGGGGTCCTTGTGGCATGCTCCGGTATCGTCCTGGGAGAAGTTGCACAGGATATCTTGGCCAGCTGGTTGGGAGGCGATCACCATTAACATGCTCAGGATTCGTCCTGAGAAGCTTTTGGACCCCCCGCCCTTTATCCTGGTCCTCGTGGCATTTGTCTCAGTGACAGTGATTTGGGATTCTCCCCCCTCAAGTCTCTAGTCACAGTAACATGGGATCCCCTCCCCTACTAAATTCGGCACTAAATGACCCACCAAGGGTTGATGTGCGGTTAAACATAAAAAGAAAGAATGTACATCAAAATCGCACTATTCAATGTATTCCTGTATATAGATTTTAAGATAAATGTATTATTGTTACATAACATCATACTTACATTGTAGAATGTTATATTTAATCTTTTAATTTCAGTTTTCTTAAAGCTCAACATCTGACATGTTCCCAAATTTTCTGTACCATTCAAAACAGTACTATTCCAGGTCTTATTACAATTCAATGTGTCTTTTTTTCAGCTTATACTTAGTTGCATTTTGTACAGCAATGACTTAACCATACCCCATCAAAACCGCACTATTCAATGTATTCCTGTATATAGATTTTAAGATAAATTTATTATTGTGTTACATAACATCATGCTCACATTGTAGAATGTTATATTTAATGTTTTATTTTCAGTTTTCTTAAAGCTCGACATCTGACATGTTTCCCTCTCAAATCAAAGAGAATGTCTTTTTTTTCCCAAGACACAGATATATTGAATGAATGCATTATTTATTATTCCGGCTTAGTGTGAGTTTTAAGACACGGCACACAGGGCAGAAAATCTGCATGTATGCAATTTTCATGATCTATAAGGAATTTTTTCTCTTGGATAAATATGTCATAACAAAAAAGCTGGTATAGAATTGGGAAAACAACATCTGGCTATTTCATTTTTTACTTCATTTCCATAAAAACCCAGTACATCTCATCTGGTATGATCACTCACTGATAGGTTGCCAATTCCAGGCAAGTAAAAAAAAAAAAAGAAAAAGATCAACTGCATTCAATCTTGGGAAGCAGAATGCATTTACCTGAGCAGTGAGAGAAAGCTATCAGCTCAGGTAAAAAAAAAACATTTATTATTTACAAGTAAGAGACAAAAGATTTCTGGGATCACATTAACATCGTCCCCCTGAACTGGTTTAGTGGGAGGATGTTCAATTGCCAAAACTAAAGGGCATAACCCATGGCTGACAACATGTTTCAAGCCCTCATTCTTCCTCTGCTTGTAGAGGACCCACTGCCAGCTATTTGCTGGTTACACCAAAACGGCTTTTTAAAGTGTGAAGCTAATGTTCCAAAGGCGCAATCCAAACTGAAACAAAGTTGTCAGAATACAACCAGGGGTGTAAATTCTAAGTCTCCCTAAATTTAACCACTGGGTCAAGTGTTAGAAATATTTTTGTTACAGAGTAACTATTTCTGATGGGAGAGAAGAACACAGTTTAACTTTTGGAAGGGGTCAGGACGAAAAGAAGAAGCAACATCTCTTACCTTGTCTATTGATGTCGGTGTGTATAACATTTGTTTGCAAAAAAATTCCTTCTCTTCTCGCGATTAAGACCTTTTGGTCTCTTGTCAATTAACCTTGGTGATGGGGGTATGGTAATGTTAACTCCTGTCTCTGGGGGAGGGGGTACATAATGAACACCTGTTCACAATGCTTGATGATCAAAACTATGCTTAACGCTGTCCGAGGTTTCCAACGTTTAGCAACGATATTAATCATACCGATGGACTCATCTCTGTCACCGACTGGGGTTTAAATACAGAACATTTGTATTACCCTCCAGTCATGCATAGTGATTGGTTTCTGGACTTCCGGGACTTCTATGATCTATATAAAAAAGTTCAAACTACCCAGCCCGGTTTTTCCCTGACACCTGTCTGAAGGTCAGAGATCTCACCTCCCTCTCCGCCCCGACCACATAGTATGTAATGAAATTCTTTTTTTCACACAAACCAACTGATAAGAATTAAACAAAAGACTATGCAGAGACTAAAATATATTCTCTTTGGATGAAAGTGGATCACTTTTTTATGCTAGTGTTACAAATTTCTATTTTGCCAGGACTCATTTAATTTGGAAATAGGTTTCAGATGCTCGTAGTAATGGTATCTTCAGAAAGTGATACTTTTACATTGTAGCAGTACTTACTTCCACAATCACTATTTTTGTTATATGTACGTAGATATAGCAGGTAATTAGGAAACCCTAAACAGGCTGATACCAGGTTTGCTTTATCATATTTAGTAACAGTGAGACACGTCTTAATAGCTGGAGGTTTTCTTGTTGGAGATATTCTGATAAAACCAGAAGCACAAAGATAAAGACATTAATGTAAATAAATGTCTTTTGATGCTGTCTCCTTTTACAAAAACTCTTATGTTTCTTGAGATAAAAAAAAACAAACTAGCATTCCAAGAGAAATTATATATCACTGCCACCTATATATGCTTCTTTTTACCTCGTCAAATTAAGTAGTGGTGGTGGTAAAATTAAGTTACTTTGATAGTTCAGGAGTTGAGACCACTTTATATATGTTTTTGAGTGCACAAGTTTTGATTGGCCTGAGTTGATTAAAGTATGAGAAATTCAAAAATGTAAGTCTTACAGCTGTCAGCCTGTGCATTCTGTGTGAAAATCGCAACGTTTTATCGAATATATAGAAAATGGATCTGCCCCCAAATTTAATCACCTCTTCCTCATCATGTGTCTTATTCTTCCACAAAATATCATTGAGAACTTTAGGAGATATTGTGTAGACAGACAGAAGCGAATACAGAAATGTAAGAAAAAATGGAAAAATATCTTTCAATCAAACACAAATTCCTGGACCCACCCCAAAACTTAAACATATCTACCTTAATACGTGCCTTGCACTTTCTAAAAATGTCATTGAAATCCATTGAGAACTTTAGGAGATATTGTGGGGACAGACAGGAGTGAATACAGAAATGTATGAAAACAATACGCACACACATTCTCTCAATCAAGAACAAATTCTTGGATCTGCCCCGAAATTTGATCACTTCTTCCTTAAGATGTTGCCTATCTTTCCACATTGACATTCATGGAGAACCTTTGGAGATATTGTGTAGACAGACAGGCCAACAATCAAACTTTATGTATCCTAAAACATAAATAAAGTGGTCTCAGCTCCTGGACTATGATGAAAATGCAACCAATATGGTTTGGACCATAAATTCATGATTTAAAAAAACAGGTTTGGTTAGTCATTCAATAGAAACCATTATGTGACCAATGTCTTTTGGCAGCATGCCATGTTGGAGGTGATCAATCAAAAAATTGGAAAAAGGGGTCATCAATGAATAAGTTACCCCTCGCATTTTGTTGATCACTAAAAAAGTGTGAATGCTGCGTACACAAACTAAGGGATCAATTTAGGATAAACTTACATTGCAAATTGAAACCCTAGATATATTTAAGGGGGAAGTTTTCAAAAACAAAAAATGGTGTGTGTGTGCAAAATTACAAGTTCCTATTATGAACGCTTAGGGCTGAGTAAAATCTGGATACATAGATAGATACATATAAATGTCTGAACACATGAATAACCTAAACCTAGCAATAAACCAGTGTTGTGGGGTGTTTAATGTGCAGTGATTAATACATACTGAATGATCAATGATGTTCATTGGATTTTATTTTGAATATTCGTTATTGATGTAAATCTGTTGTATATCCATCTTAGACTTGGAGAAAAAGGAAAACTCGAAACTCGGTTCATAAAAATATGATGATATATTTTTATTGCATCAGATACATTGTGCCGTGGCAGAGAATGAAGAGTGGGAGAGAGATAATGAGAGCCAACAGACTGTGCTTAACAGGAAAATTGTTTTCGTGTTCCCAAACCTAGGGGCTCTCTGTCTCTCTCTGTGTGCCTTTTATGGGTTTCACCTGGGTTTAGTTGATATCCTGTTTATAACTTTCA
>VCCN01005801.1:5859427-5872711 GCA_006491835.1 Architeuthis dux | reverse complement strand
GCGATGGCTATCAAGAGTAGTGGCAATTGACAAAGGGATGAGGCGATGAAGAGAGATCCCAGGAGATAGGAAACAGAGAGGGTGAAGGGTACATGTAGCAAACAGTAATTTGCTTGTTGTCTTTGCATTTTGATCAGGCAGTTTATAAAAACTGCAAATAAATTGAATTCCTATATCACCTATTTTCGCATTGTCTCGCTATCTTTCGATATGACCAACCTTCCCAATTTCAGCTGTGACCCGAAGACCTGGCGGGCAAGAACAAGAACCAATGACCGCTGTTCCCGTTTCATCAGATATGCTTATTTATATGCACAATGGTTTCTGATTATTATTCTATTTTTCACTGGTGTCTCCTCACACCAATCAAACTTGTTGAATTGTTTGTATTAACATGCTCTTGAGTTTTATTACTCCTTTCCCCATTTGATGTTTCACTGCTTACAAAGTGAGTTAAGGCGAGGAGTAAACTGCTGCCCACAGGAACTAAAGCATAACATTTTACACCGATAAAATTTAAATTCTCCTCATATCTTTTATCCTTTCTTTTCTCCCTTCCCACTTACCTTTGCAATGTAACGAACAAGAATAAGGATTGGAAGAGGGTGCTTATACCTGATTGGGAGCAATAGGACTCAACCTTCATTTGTGGCGAAGAAGTGGAAACAGACTTGCCCAGAGCAGAAAGACCACGCATGGCCTGCTGTCTGTTTTGTGGAATGTCCAGGAGGCAAAAGCCAAATGAATGAGCCCTCATCGGATATAGATGAGGTGGAGCATCAGTGACCCATATGTGGAGCGCTAGCAACCTGGATGTGGCAAGCTTTTAGCTATAAAAGGCCAGGCGGAGACAATTCGTCAGTCTGTTCTAGGCTTGCCAATCGAAATCATGTTAGAGTTGTACTTGTATGTTGTAGCATCTTGGATCTTGTGACAGTGGTGATAGCTTACTGGTGATAAGCAAGGGGGTGTTCCTTGAAGGTATCGTTCCGGTGCTGCAATGTTGACATGCCATTTGACTTATTGCATCAAACTGTGTTGATGTTGTTCCACACCCCCTTGGAAACTACATCATTATAACTATCATTCATTCATTACTCCTCCCTCACAAGTCTGAAGCCTAAAAATCTAGTATTAGTAGTAGACCACAGGAATATAAATAGATAGCAAAAGTAATCAACAAGAATAATAAGAGATATATTAGTTTCATTTGCCTTTGTATGTTATTATAGTTAATATAGATACATTCCATAGATAATAAATTACTTTAACAAAATTATATTTAATATATAGTTAATTGCAGAAATATGTCAACACCCCTAGAATTTCCGAAGGTCCAGCTTGTTATAATAATCATCAAAATCTATTGGTTTTAAATAAATTCCTGGATAAATAATGATCTTTCAGATTATCTGAAACTACTAAACTGCTTTCCATTTCATTTTTATTTTATTTCATAAGAGATAATGTATTTGAAATTTGTCTGAACCTTTATGTAAGCTATCTTAGTTTGGTTATCAGCGCTGGCCCTAGGGTTCCTGGTATCTAAGGCAAGCTGAACTTCGGTGGCCTCCACTGTGGATCAAGTTGACATCTGACACCCTAGAAACTGATGAATCGAAAAGGGACACATTTTGCCTTGACACTGGTTGACGTCACTGACAAGTCAGCAGTCTTACCAAGATAAACGAATACAATGTGTTTTTAGGGAAGATTGTAGCTTTAACTTTGCATGGACCTTTTTTGACAAGTTTAAAATTAAGAGTGAGATTGAAATTAATAATCTCAAAAGTTTTTTAAAACTTCCTGTCCAGAAAAACTATGATAAAAAAAGAAGGAAAACAGAAGCATTTTTAGAGTTTTGTTACAAAAATGTTTATATCACAATCCTTGTTTAAAACGAGCGCTACTCCTCAGAATTCTGAATAAAACTAATGAAACATGAAAGGGCTAATTAAAGTTGACAGACCTTTTTTGATCAAGACAAAAAAAAGGCTTCTGCAGAAATAAATTGTTTATTTACCGCTTACCTTACCTATCTCTCTGTAAATTAAAAGTAAAACCTTTAAAGATTAATTTTTCTCAAAACTGACAGATTTCCAGAGTTAACGAAGGTCTTATGGATTGAAAGCACAAAAACTTACTTGCCAAAAATGTTTATTACATTTTCTGTCAATTATTATTAATCAAATTTTAACCCAAAAGCCAAATGAATGCGCCGTCATCGGATATAGATGAGGTGGACAAGTGACAACAACCATTTTTGTACTTTGTAGAGAGGTAAGCGCTATCACGAAAACTGTCAATGTAGGTTTCTTCAGTTTTCAAGTTGTTCTGGCTGGATGGCTATATATGTTTCATGCATACAGGCTGAACCAATGGAGTTAAACCTTTACTCCTTATTATGTCTCAAAAAACCTGAAAACCTGGCCTCACATCAGGGAATCTTCTCATTTTGACTGTTTTTATTGTTTACTTTATTTGTTTTCCCATTTTCACTGCTACCCCCAACACTGGTTTATTGCTGGGTTTAGTTTATTCATCTGACATTTATATGTATCTATGTATCTGGACTTTGCTCAGCCCTAACTGTTCATAGTAGAAACTTGAAATTTTGCACACACACTCCCCACAATGAGTAAGGAAAATGTTTTATTTGTTTTTTGAACCCGCCCCCATATTGAGTTTTAGAGGGGGTTCAATATGCAATGTAAACTTATGCTAAATTGGTCACTAATTTGTCCCTGCTTGTATTTTGAAAATTGAGACACTTTTAGTGATCACAGCCCAACAAAAGGCGAGAGAAGTAACTTATTCATTGATCCAGCCCTTTTTCCAACTTTTTAATTGATCACCCCCAACAGAGCATATACAAGTGGTGGTGATTCATAATTTCCCTTGGAATGCTAGATCCATTTGTATTTGGAAAGTCCTATTGTCTCAGAAAACATGGCAGGTGCCCCCTAGCATTTGGTGCCCTGAGTGACTACCCGTGTTGCTGGTACCTAGGACTGGCAATGTTATGTTATTGGTACAATCAATTGGTTGTTATTGGTACAATAAATTAAATTAAATTTATTCATTGACTACTGTCCTAAAGGCAAAACTGATCTCTGTTCCTCTATTGATAACTCAATGTCTTGCTTTATGCTATAATGTTATATATATGTGCACAGTAATACCCTGTTATAGTGCCTTTTTTAAAATATTTTTCATAATAAATTTAGTAATGTTAAATATCCGAAATAGATAATGATAAAAGATAGCATCATGGACAGTCTCCGAAATAACTGCATTTTGTACACTTTAGTCAATGTGCCATGTGTATTAGAATAAACACATCATCATCAACCTTTAACATCACTCGTTGGACATAGACATTCCCCAAGATTCAACAGATCTCTCTATTGCGTGGCGCCAATATCTCCTTAATCTGTCTAAATCGTCTCACCATTTTATTTTCTGCTTCCCACAGTTTTGCATATGATCTCTGGAGATCCACATTATGAGTCGTTATGTCCAGCGGTTGTCTGGCATTCTTGCAACATGGCCTGCCCATTGACATTTGAGTTTTCTAATGGATTCTAAACACCCTGTTTATACTAAATCTTACAGACGAGAGGGGTGGAAAAATTTAGCAGAGAATCTATTGTCCATTACTAAATAAGTGTAACAAAGAAGTGGAGGGGGCATGTAAGAAATAGAGTATTTTAGGCATCGTAGTATAGGACGAACAAGTGTCTCAGAAAATTTGGCTTACGAACGCCTTCTCCGAATATAGGTCACCCGAGGTGGCAGAGCTTGGGACAAAGTGTGGATTGGCGGGGAGTTGATTGGCTGAGTGGGAACAAGGGGATGCATTTGGGTTTTGGTGGGAAATCAGTTGGCAGTAGCCGCGCTGGCTGGCTGGCTGGCCAGAGGAACAACGTGGAATTCTTTGCATTGCCTCGTTATCATGACCCATCTTACCATTTTCAGTGGTGACCCGAAGAACCAACGACTGAACTCTCGTCAAGTGCCAGAGTTTCCACAACGGTATCTTGGCGGTGCACACATGGCTGCATCATGGTACATAAGGGTGTAGCAGGGAATAGAGAAATAGTGAAGAGGGGAAGAAAAATCAGGAAGAGGGAAATTTGAATGTAAAATATTTAAAAAATATATCAGAAACTAGAATAAATGGTGGCTGCAACCATTTTTCCATCAGCCTGAGTGAAAGGAAAACTGTTATTTCCAAATTGAGTCTGGTTGTATTGTCTAAATTTCATTTGATGTTCTCTTCCAGCTATATATTAACCCATAATAACCCAGACTCATTTCTCCTTGAAGGAAAATCATGGGGTATATAAAACAGAAAACCAAATTATACATCATAGAATGCATTAGAAACATTTTATAAAGTTGTAGCAATGTAATGTTTTTTCCATAACTATTTTAACGCTAAAAGCCAGGAGTGACATATGTCACAGCGATATTTTCCCAAATTTTTTTATATCAATTTGTTCAAGAAATGTGGTCAGAATAGGTTTGAAATGTTGTGTTTACAACACAAATAACAAGGAGTTCAATCATCCGAAGAATCATTTGAATATTAATGACCCTTCTCAAAACTATAGAAACTATCAAAAACAAGGATTTTAAAAGTAGTTCCCATCTCCCCATGTGGTAACCATGCAAGCTACCGTTTAGGGAATGGAATTCTTGGTAAGTGAATTGACACACAGTCACGTGACTGCACCAAGATGTTCAGTAGATGTCACATAGTACACTTTACAAGTTAAAATCAAGGATAAAGCTGAATAAGGTACTTTCCAGAACCTTTAAAGTGTATGTGACACAGGTGTCAGTGTGGGTTCTTATGGGTTAATATGCTCTTGTAAATAATTTGAATAAACACATACACATACAATAATTTATCATGTAGCGATATACATCGACACCTACTGATATTTAACCAGCTCCGGAAAGTAGCTACCGGATTAGATATACAGAATTAATTCATTCTATCTTGTTTAGGCTAACATCATATACCTTAAAATTACTGCTGGCGCAATCTTTATTTATGCTATGTTATAACAACCCTAATTTGTTTAGCTCTGCAATTTTTGGGAACTTATTTAGAGTGCTAACCAAGGTATTACTGTAAATTGAACAATTTCACATGAAAGATTTAAAATAAATGTATTAGTGGGTGAATCACTCTCGCTGTAGGAACATTCGTGCATCTCATAAATGTATTTTATAAGTGATGGGGGCCTTGTTAACAGAAACCATATGTTTTGTAAATCCTGGAAGCAGAATTGAAAATTCAAGATATGCTCTCGGGAAATTCAATTTAACAGTAGGGAATTGGAAACAGCCCATAAATAATAGACACTTCAAAAAAACTAATCCGTCATGTGCTTTCATACTCAGAAGGAAATGAAACTGTCCATGAAAATTTGAAAATGATGACTTGCAAAAACTGTTTTCCTGCAGAAATTGACATGACATATATGACATTTCCTTTGCAGAAGTCCCTCTTTATAACACAAGTGTTGGGGTCCAAGCAAGACAACCACATTGAAACCGAACTGCGAATAATCAAAAGTCAATTACTAGTGCTGTTGTATAGCCCTCTTGTCCGCCGGAGGAAAATCCTGAACTTGGAGGAAAAGGAAGACTCAAAACTTGTTTATAAAAATATGAGGATATATTTTTATTTCATAAGATACATTGTGTCATGGCAGAGAATGAAGAGCCGACAGACTGTTCTTAACAGGGACATTGTGTTAGTCTCGAGCTAGTCTCTGGCCTCTGAGGGCGCTCTGTGTCACTTTTATCGGGTTCGAAAGCCCACGCTAACTTTTCCAGCCCACCCTCTGCAGTCAGGGCTCAGTTAACATCCTGCCTATGACCTCTGAAAGCCCTGTGTGTCTGTTTCTGGCTTTGGACACCTAGCAGTTTGAGGTTTTTTGTTGATATCCTGTTTATATGTTTCAACACCTGTGGGGGTCAAATCTGTGACCTCCGCCCCTGGCTGCCTAAATATCCAACCGTGCCAAACAAGTTCATTGGTGAATGAAGTTGTTTTCATGATATAATCAAAGGAATTATGTGTAAAACACCATATAATTATATGTTGATTGATTGCAAATTGAAGAGATTTTTAGTCATATTAAGTATGTCTTTTGATAGAATTCTGTTTTTGTTCACACTTTTTTGAACAAGTAGACTCTAATATAGGCAAAAATGTTGGAGGTCCACCACCCACCCGTCTTATACCATGAACCACGCTATAACAAACGGGGCTATATTGAGGGACAGCTATACCATTCTTATTTAATTTACTCAAAAGAGTTTTGATTTAAGAAAGAGAAAAAGAGTGGATGTAGCAGTGGAATGATGAATTTTTAGTATTTTAGTAGACTAGGGCAGTGCACGTTTTGTATGGCAGACGGAAAATTAATTATTTTATATGAGAATTATGACAGGCTACTTCACACACTATAAACATGCATGGACTCTGCCCTTGTATGAATAACCCTAAATTTAATGAACTTATATGGGGGAAGGGTATCTCTTAATGTTGAAAGCCCATTAAATCTGAATGTAACTTAGGAGGCTGTTTTTTACAAATTTAAAACAACTTTTTAATGTAAAACTAGGTTTAATAGAATATAAGGTACTTTACAATATAAGGTATTAAATTATAATAAAGGATATGTAATATTTAATCACTTTTTACTCACCTTTGTCCAGTGGTTTTAATCTTTTTTGGTGGTGACCCAAAATCTTATCTAAAATAAAATCCATATTCTCATAAATAAGATTTACTTAATGTAAAGATAATGTTGACAGATACCAAAAGGTTTAAAAGGCAACAAAACATGTACTCACAGACTCATTTATTCATTCTTATTTACATTGACAGCATGTGCTTCATGTCTCATCCACTCATTTAACATGGTGTTTGTTTCCCCAGACATAAACAGTGGCGCCTTACTGGAAGTCAATAAACGCTCTTCAGCTGAAATGAGAATACTCACTTAACACTTATTCTCAGAAATAAGGTTTACTTTAGGGCTAATTTAAAAAGTATTGGTTATCCAAGCAAGCAAAGCTTGGGTATTGATCAAACTATATACTTTTCTATATGATTTTGATGTCCGTTAAAAATCTATGGACCCTTAAACAGCAGAACTGAATTAAACAGAACTATCCATGCAAATATAACATAACCCTATGAATATCACAGGCTACAGAAAAAAACGAATTCCTCAAACTTTAAAAAAAACAGTTAAAAACATAAACACTGAATTTATTACGCGTTTAATATTTTGAAAGAAAAATTGAGCAAGCCATAAATATATTTACCAATTATTTTGCCTTTCTTGGATCAATAGCACTTAGTCCGTATCCAAAATTTTATTATTCAGAGATTTTCCATTCATTTTGAAGTTTTAAAACAGTAATTTAGGTGAGTGTATTTTTGTTGCATTCTTTAGTTTTGTGTCCTCATGACTTTGGACTATGGATGCACAAAAGGGCAAAAATATCTGTGTCTGTAGCAACAGACAGTAAAAACTCTTCCGGTACTATGTAGGGAAGGTGATTCCGATTGTAAATTATAGTGTTTCACACCCTCGCTCAATCCATGTTAAATATTAAATAAATGATTGATAATTTAAAAATAATATTAATACATTTTAAAAAATGGTAATATAAATAATATTTAATACTACATATTGAATTAAATACTTTTAATGTTTGATCAGTTGCAATCAACTCTGTTCCCTTTTGTGCATTCGTAGTCAATTTTGACTATGATTAAAAGTTGTGGAAACGATGAAAGAATGCTGCTTTTTTTTTCTTCTTTTTTTTTTACGCAAATAATGTTTAGCTGATGATGGCCCAAACAAACAGGAATATTTTTCTTGTGTTGTGAAGATTGAAACAAACTGTTCAAGTTTTACTTTCAAACAAATGTGATTGAGTTTGGGTATGAGCAGGTCATATGCTACCTCATGATATCCATGTTCAAGGATGAACCCAACGGTCCTGGCTTCAATGCACTCAGCAAGGCAATTGTATTAAATGCTCCAGGTAGTCCAGGGGCATTAGGTCCAAACATTAAAATTAATTTAAACAAGCTGATTGCAGGATAGTTGCAACATGACACCAGAAAAGCTATACTAAAAATCCCCTGAAATCCCAATGGAGCTTCCTGAGAAATCCAACATGGCATTCAAGATGGCCACCGTATTTAGACAAAATATTGAAATAGTCATAACATTGCAATCAAACCTGATATGAATATGGTTTGGGGGTATATTTCTATGTTTTAGAAGTTGGAAAATTGATTAAAATCCACCCTGATGTGATATTTTGCAGGATAGGGTCACAAATTCAAGATGGCTGCCATATCTGGTAGTTCATGAACTTTAGCATAAATACTACAGTCAGCTTTAAGATTAATCCTAGAAAGCTGATTTTTTTGTCAATGATAGCTATTGGTTTATAGAATAACATGTTAAAAATCATGTAAAATCCCAGTGGTGCTTTTTTAGATATTTACTAAAAAGCTTTTAGGGTAAGTTTTGGGAAATCAACTCAAATTAAAGTGTATTGCAATTCAAATCAAAGTATCATTCAGACTGATAGTCTAAGAGTTGTTCTCACAATATGATATACAAAGGAGTGTATGTTCTACCACAACCAGGGCACACAGGTCACATCACTTCTCTGAAACCCAGCATGTGGTTTTGTATTAGCTCCTATTGTTTTCTGTTGAGGTAGTGTTCCAAATGATGTCTCATGTACCCCAAATTCTGTAAGACAACTGTACATGAATTGACAGGATGTAACAACGCGGGTAGATCTGAGCAAAGAGTGATGTGGCTGAAAACACCCAAAGGGTGTACAGATTGCACAAGACCTAACTGATGTAAGATAAACGATCAGGCAAGCTGAATCTTGTATCCGATACAGCAATAGTGTCAGAAGTTGCTAGAAGTTGTCCATATTCCTGCTTTTTGTCATATTTATTCTTTTAACCTATTTTTAGTTGAAATTTCTATATCATTGATCATAAGAATTGTCCCATGGGATAAAGCTAGAATTGCAACTGTTCTATGTATCCTCTGTGGTGAGGATATGTTCTTATCAACTCTGGTATCAATTAGGTCTGTCAACTCTTATAAGTGCTAGCGTGAGGATGGGCTTTCTGCTGTATTGGAGAGTAAGGTTACCCCTTTCTTTGTTCATGAAAAGTGCAGGAAATGGTTAAGTAAAGCAAGTTTCAAGGGGAAGAAGAGAGTTGCTCTATTTCCAAGGGAAGCACATTATGATCAGTTACACCTCCATTTCAACACCAAAGAAGATTGCTTATTCTGTTCAAAAACCATAATGTTATAAAAAAGCAGGTGAAAGAAATTATAAGTGGGACATGGAAGTAAAAATGATAAACCAGGTGGCTCATGATTGGCAGAAGAAGGAAAATTGCAAATGTGCCAGAATGTTTTACCTAGACATTGAAAAGGGTTTGAATGCACAAAGTCTAACAATGCCAGGCCAAATTGTAAATCGTAAATTGATTTACAAAAAACTAGAGCATTTGAAGAATTATGTCAGTATCTGGAAAATAACAGAATGTCAGTATTCATCACAATAAATTGCTTCTCAGCAGAATGACTATTTCAGGAGAAGAGGGTATTGGTTTTCAATATCTTAAAAACAAACTAGAAGACCTCTTTGGAGACGATCTTATTTTAACTGAAAAGCAAAGGAAAGAATTTGTATTGAGTTTTCGTGATACTAATCACAAAACTTTCCATCAGAAATGGGAATCGGATCAAACACGTGATGATAAATTCTCCATTATTGAAATGGCTGCTTCTATTATTCGAGATGATATCAGAACCAAAGTTTATCACTGATCAGAACACCCACATATTACTGATCTCAGTGAGAGTGATGCAATGGTTCCTGAATCATTGCTGAGTCTATTTGCAAGGTGTTATCAAAGGATCAGCTGATGCCCCTCTCAGCACTGATCAGAAAATAACAGCAATTGCACATAGTATTATATCAGCGTGCCAACCAAGATCATTTATTTCTCCAATTTTACTCTCCATTGCCACATATGTCCATAGGAAGTATGCATCCTGTGAGCTCATAGATATACTCATTAGTTTGTAATTTTCTGACAGTCATAAAGAAATACAAAGATTAAAGAACCATCTTATGAAGTAAGTGATTTTACATAGGTAATGTTGATTTCAATGTGGCAACACTAACTGGTCATAACACATTCCACACTATGGGTGGTATAACATGTTTCACACCATTAGGATCAGTTGCACAAAAAGTTTTGAAACATTCAACAGAAGTAAAAAATGTAGAATTCACAGGATCATATGGGGATATTCCTGTATAAAATTAAAAAAAAAAGAAATTGGTAATTATTGCCCCCTGGAGTCACCCAAACCTAATACAACCATTCTAAAATTGGCGAAGTCTCTTGATAACGTTTGGTTAATCAAATTCATCTTTTGTGACAGCATTGAGGACAATCCATCCTGGAGTGGTTTTATGCAGGCGCTGTGAGGGGCGAGGATCATGAGAAAAGCAGGATGGTATCCTTCCTTTTATTAAACTAAACCTATTGAATCTCGGCATAATTTACTCTTTACTCACAATTTACTCTATCTTTTGTACAGTCGCTTTCTGAGAAGCATTATCTTGGATGCTGTCCTATCACTTTTGACCAACCACTATATATAAGGTCTACAAAGATAATTGACTCTTCATAAAATAAAAAGTATTTGTTAGATTGGGTTGCTCCTGACAGCGTTCTGAATTTGATTGTTTATGGCTGCAAAACAGGTTGTCTGAAATCTTGGGGTTGCTGAAAAGCTGGGTCACATTGTTCAGCAATGTGTAGCCATTTTAATGGTCAGACATGTCAGAATATTTACCAAATTGTTATTGATGAAGAGGGTGAGTATTAATGGCTTTTCTCAAGTTTCACTGTGGAATGCTTCTTGACACAATTCATTTTATCATATTGCCTATTTTCCCAACTGTATGTGTATACCAAAACCATCATGTTGTTTTTTTCTGACTGAAATTCTAAAAAATATGGTTACTACTGATGGCCATTTCGTGAGCCGTATTTGGTTTTGGAAACTAATCATGAATATGGCCCCAATATAATGGGTTGAAATCGATTGCCCAACCATTGAAACATATAAATTTACTCCCAAATCAACTTTCTATCTGTTCTGATTGCAAAGTTATGGTTTTCCTCACTATTTTGCCCAGATACGACAGCCATCTTGGGATCAATTTTTCCAACCTCTAAAACATAGAAATAGTTATCATTGCCAAAAAAAATCAGCTCGTTAGGATTAATCTTAAAGCTGACTATAGTATTTATATAAAGGTTTTTGGACTACCAGATATGGCAGCCATCCTGGGAGCTATGTCAAATTTGTGACCCTATCCTGCAAAAATATCACATCAGGGTGAAAGTTTATGGTGTTGTTGACACTCATGGGATTTTGGATCATTGTCTAATGGCCTATTCTCTTAAAAAAACTAAGTTCGAACCAAGACTTGTAATGAGGTGGGATTTTAGGAACTTTGATTAAAAGCTTTTCGTGAAAAAGCACCTGGGGCAATATTCTGGCTGCTGCTGATGATGATGACATTGATAATAGAGTAATAGTTTTTGAGAATATTCATAGAGAGATCATCGTAAGCATCTACCTTGGTTGAGAACATTTAGAGTAACATGTCTGGCTTCTCCATAGCTTAATGGAGATATAAAAAAGCTAATGGATGATAGGGACAAATATAAAAATAAAATTAATTCAGACAAAACGTCAGAATCTGAACAAATATATAAAACCTTACGTAATTCTGGATCTCACTCAATTTTTCTTGCTAAAATTAAAACTTTTAATGAAAAAATTAATGTAAAAATTAAAAATGCACAACAATTTCATAAGGCTTTAAAAATCTTTAGTGTCGTTGAATCTAGCTGTAACAATGATAATCACTGCAATATTGATCCGTATTTGCTGAATTTTACTTTTGTGGAGAACAAAATTCCGAGATCAATGAGGATCTTGTTACTGATGAAATATATAACCAAAGATATGGTGGCCATAGCTCTATCTGACCTTGAGTTATGCTAACACAGACAGATGGACAGATATTTAGTGAATTAAATAGTAAATCTTTTAAGTAAGTCCTTCATTTTCATCTTCTGGGATCGGTGAAGATCAAGTAATAAAAATGGTGCATTCAATAAAAACTGTGGTGGTTTAGTTGGTATTAGTTTTTTCTTCTTGAAATTGGGAATTGAACACTGTTTATGCTTTTACCTAATTATAAACACTACTTTTTTATATTAAAAATTCCCAACTAAACGGAAAAACGCACTGGTTAGGCCGCTACCTTAAAATAATAACCCCATCTGTGCTTCTGATTATAGGCCCACAAGTTTGTTACCAACATTTTCAAAGGTAGTTGAAAAGTTAATCGCTAAACAAATGATTGATTATTTAAAAGAAACTAAGTATTTCCACAACGTACAGTCTGCCTATAAACATTTGAACAGCACAGTAACAGCTCTTTTAAATGTTACTGATGACATATATGAATGCCTGGAGAATTCTGGTTTTGTTTGATTACTCTAAAGCTGTTGATTGTGCCAACCACAAACTGATACTTGCAAAACTTAAGGCTGCTGGTTTCTGTGATGATTCATTTAAGTGTATTTTCTCTCACCTTAATGGTCAACACCGAAAGGTTACTACTTAATGAGGGTGAGTCTGGTTGGAGACAGGTGCCTAATGATGTGCCGCAGGGATCAATCTTGTGACTTTTCTTTTTATTGTTTCGGTTTCTGACCACAGAGATGCGATAGAAAGAGATAGATATCAAACGTATGCTGATGATACACGGTTGTACTATTCTTGCAAATGTGAAAAAGATAATGACACTATTATAAACATAAATAGTGATCTTAACAGAATTTCAAAATATTTTTAAAAAATAATTGCTTGATGTTAAATGCAGGAAAAAATTAAATTTATTGTGATAGGGTCTCGTCAGAAAAATTGAAAGGTATTCGGTTGGATCCAATCAGGATTGAGTATAAGATTATTGAAAGAGTATATGAAGCAAACAATCTTGGTATTACATTCGATGAAGAATTATCTTGGACTAGACATGTGAATTTGTCAATTGTAAAGGCTTATGGCAAGTTAAAACATGCATTTAGATTTAAGAATT
>VCCN01005801.1:5846062-5859289 GCA_006491835.1 Architeuthis dux | reverse complement strand
CTCTCCTCAATAATAATGATCTGATTTCCATGTATGTATGTATCTATCTATCTACTACTTATTGGTGCCTTCTGCAGGAACTTGTCGGTTTATCACCTCCAAACGTTCACACCATATTATAACCTTCCATATATCTCTTAGTTGTGAACCCTTTTCGAACACTTTTAGGAAAAACAGGCTCCACAGGATTCCCACCTAAAATCTACCAAGATAAGATTGGACATCCATTGTTGAGCTGTCAACACTAGGCTCCAGGATTTTCTAACCAATCAGAGAACAGCATTTTGTCATATAAGCAACGCTCTCACAATACATGCCAGAACAGCATAGACACATGATCTCCACGACCCCTTGTCAGAGATATTGCTGATTCTCACACATACACACACACTCATGCATTCTAATACGGCCACACAAAATCATGCACCAACACACTGAGGCATATACTTAAAATATTGTTACTTCTTTGAGCTATTTTCTGAACCTCAAGTAGGAACCGTCACAAACCTTAACTCTGTTCCTTTTGTATAGTTTATGTATAATAAACATTCATTATTATATTTTTTGTGTTACCGTATTTTCATTCATGCATGTTGTATTTATATCTATTCATCCTTTCTTTACCATGTGTCCAGCGATTTCATCTCACTGACCAATGTCCCCACTTCATGCGTACATAGGCACATTGACTTACAACCCCTTACTGACGAATAGGCATATTGCTCATCGCGACCTAACATCAGACTTTAATTGTAGAGGAAACATTATATACAATCATTTATCCTCATGGAGTCAGATATTAATAATCACATACTATATATTTTCCTTCAACACCAACACATTTCCCGCTACAAACTAACTGAAAATCCCACTTGTAAGTTGGGTTTTCATCTAGTTTAAAGAATTCTAATTGCATTCTTAAAAGGTTATCATGTATAATGTATAATACCTGAACATCAGCAGACAGTAAAATCTTCATGATAGCATTGAAGATCTTAGTAATAAAACTCTGTGAAGTAGACTGTTTCAGAAAAAAACAAAAAAATTATTGTATAAGTTCCATCTGATGAGGATATAGAAATTCTTAACAGTTCACTGATGGTATCTCAAAAGCACCACATAAAATGTTGTGAGATTTTTTTTTTGTGTGTGTGTGTGTATGCATATTGTACATGTGTTATATTTTTGACACCTAGGTAGTTACCTTCTAGATTCATTTTTTGTGTAGTTAGGAAAGAAAACATGCAAAAGATAAAATTCATTTGAAGAAAGAAAAGAAAAAAGGTAGTCTTTGATATTTCAGTGAAAAATATCTCTGCCAAGAAATCCATGCAACCTTGTCCTTCTTTTGACCTCGAATTCTTTTTTGTTTCTTTTGTTCTCAAAGTTCTTTGCATTCTTCCAATCCCTGCGAGAACTTTCTTCCAAATCAGCATCTACACAAAAATCTTTTATCATTGCAAAATACAGACGCATAAGCAAACACGAAGAATAATGACAAAAACTGCCGACAGCTATTTCTTTCCTTAGCAGAAAAAAAACTTATATCAGTATTTTTTTTTAGATCAAAGATAATCAGGATATATATTTATATATATGCGTGGGTGTATGTCTGTATATAAATGTGTATATATATATGTGTGTGTGTATATATTCCTTATTAATTAACCAAATGTAAAATGTTATTGTTTTGCTAAAACCAACCAAATTAGTTGGTTCATTTATTTCAAGGACGATAATTACTTTTTTCTCAGTATGAACAGATATGCAAAATCAGCATTCTAGTGTAAATTAATTAGTCAGCAGAAAATGCTTTTTGTTTATTCATTTCATACTTTTTCATTTATTCATTTCATACTTTTTCATTTGTTTACTAGCATAGTAACCGTGGTTATTTATGTATAGATCGGCCCTTCTGCATAGGATCAGAGTATTCATGCTCTGGTTAGGATCAAAGCGTCGCTCCCTGGTCCTCTGCCTTGGATCAGAGGGTAGTATCTGTGTGCTCATTGAACAGTGTTACAAACAAATATATATTTAATATTATAAAGACAAATGTTTCTTTGTGACTTTGTAAGTTTGTTTCTAACTAACTTTGTTTTATAGACATCTAAACCTAAATTTTCAGCCCTTAGGGTGTCTAAGGGCTGAAGATTTAGGTACAAGGCTAACTTGATCCAAGGATGGACATAAAATAGGTGGCACTGACCTCTAGTGACTTGTAAAGGTCAATTTTGGCATTTTCAAATTTCATGGAGACGGCCGCACCCTACAGATGCAAATTTGTGTACAAGAGTAATTTTGTCCCAAGATTAACATAGGATAGGTGTGGCTGACATCTGAGGTCCCTAAAGGTCAATTTAGGGTCAAAAAACATTTTTCGAAGGTCTCCTCCTGTCTTGATAGACAATGGAACAATACTGAAGTGACCCTTTTGGGGGGCAAGCCTGAGAAAAACATAGGGAGATCCTAAGATGCTCAGTTGACAGAGTCCCCCTCTTGGCTTTGATGATATTGTCTAAAAGAAAGCAGAGCACAATATGTTTGACATTGACTTGGCTGCAGGAGCTGCCACAGGAATTTCAAAGTTGGCATCCAACTGCTTTAAGGGGGCTCCACTCCCTGGTTTGGAATTGGAGTTGTCCTTCTCCTAGACTGGCTGCTTTCCCAAGGCTAAAGAGCCCAGTCTGCCCTTCTATCTTATCCATAGCTGGATGGAGAAGAGATGGTTTCATGCCTTGCCTAAGGGAATTTATGCGAAGTGAACGTAAACAGCCTCGACCGGAGTTTGAACTCGGCTCGTTGACTCCATTGTCTGCGCCATTAACCACTACACCACTTGCACCTCCAAAAAGAATGTATGTACATTGAACCTTTACCCACACAGGTGTAAACCATGGAAATAGAACGGTGACATCAAAAGTAAGAAATTACTTTTATTCATTTTCTCTTCAAAGAAGACAAAACAAAAAGACAAAATCTCAAATTGCATGGACGCTGCTGCCGCTTATTGCCGAGCCACTTACTACCAAAAAAAAAGAAAAGTTCCTTCATTTGTTATTTCCACAAGAGTCTTTCATTCCTTTTTCTCTGGGTGGAAATCGTAAAATACTTGCAAGGAAGGAGGGCACCAGGTAATAAATGCTTGGAGTAGAAGAGCTGAAATTTTGTAGTGGTTGATTGATGTGAGCGAAAACACATGCTAAATTGCATGATCAGATGTTTATGTCTGGTGTGAGAGAAAAACAGCAAAGCTTAGAAGAAGATGGAAATAAGAATAAAACAGGTCTGGTTAGTCACTCAATAGAGACCGTCATGCGACCAATGTCTTTTGGCAGCATGCAGTGTCGGGGGTGATCAATTAAAAGGTTTGAAAAAGGTGGGATCAATAAGTTACTTCTCACACATTTTAGGGCAGTGATCATTAAAAAAATGTCTGAATTTTCAAAAAACAAGTGTGTATGTAAATTTTCAGTCCACTAGCTCCATTGCTGTGTCCTGTATGCCTGATACATACATACATAGCCAGACCAGCTCAAAAACTGAAGGCTTCGTAGCCTTTTGGCTAAGATCAAAGTGTAGTATATGTTCTTCGAAACCACCATGGCCTCGAAGTTCAGAGAACCACGGCCCTTCGGGGGTCCTTGTGGCATGCTTGGGTATCGTCCGGGGAGAAGTTGCACAGGATATCTTAGTCAGCTGGTCGCGAGGTGATCACCATTAGCATGCTCAGGATTCGTCCTGAGAAACTTTTGGGATCCCCCCCCCTCTATCCTGGTCCACGTGGCATTTGTCTCAGTGACAGGGATTTTGGATTCTCCCCCTTCGAGTCACTAGTCATGGGCACATGGGATCCTGCCCTCCCCCTCCCGAATTCGGCACTAAATGACCCATCAAGGATCGATGTGCCATTAAACAAAACAAACAAACAATCATAAACTGAAGAAACCTATGTTGACTGTTTTGCTTGAATGTTTCCAACACTAAATCCGTGCGACTTTGTCTGCCAACTCACAAAGAATGGGTGGGAATACAAACAAATTTTTCTCACCAATTATTAGAGGTCAAGCTTACAAGTCTAATGAACATGTTTTTGAGCATAAATGAACAACTGCCTATCCCAATGTGAACTTTTTGCATCAATAGCTTAGAATCTATTTACTTATATAATACGTTGCGTGTATGTCTATATTTTTTGTCTGTAACATTTATCTAGAGAGATAACTATTAAATGCTAATTATAGAGTAGTCTCCCATATTTATTCATTGTTTTGCAAATGCGTAAAAGCTCAGAGTCCATTCTGGTAGATCATAAACAAGAAAATGCAGAGCAACATAATTGTTAAGTAAGTATCTTGAGTTATTCCCCCTAGGCAGCAGACTTCCGCTAGGGGGCGCTATTTGACATTCTGGTCAACGAGCTGCCATTATGGTATTGTGTTGTTAGTAGATCGGAGAGGACACACGTGTTTGGTTGACCGCAGTCATAGTTTGAATAAAAGGACCTGTAAGCACATAATCTTTTGTTGCATTTTAAATCTGTTAATATCTGTCACTAAACCAATCTTACAATAATGTTTTTGATATTTTATTAAAGTACAATGCAATCGCAAAATTATTTAAATACTGCCGTCAGTTTTTGATGGCATAGGTAAACTAGTTTATGAGAAGACTGAGGTAAAAAAAAGAAATATTGTTGGATTTCTTTCTAACAGAATTTTATACATTAAGAGTTAATGAATAAAGCATCATGTTAAACGATTTTTTTAAAATTCTCTTTTTAAACATCTAAAATTTGAAATAATTTTGATAAGACAAAAATGAACTTTGAATTTGATTTCAACTCTTAATTTCATGAGCCACTTGAAACCACTCCAAATTACAGAGAAAAAAAATTACCTAAAAGTCTAAGGGAAGTAATTTTGAACAGAAATTATTCCCCTTTACAATAAACTTCAAATTTTCTTATAGGAATTTAAGAGTTAAAACAAGTGAAAATGGATTATGATTTGCATATTGTTAGAGGATAGCAGACTGAGAAAATACCTCTTGCTTAAATAGGATCTAAAAACTAAAAGTTGAAGCCTTGACTTTTAATCATCAAACCATAGTCTAGGGCTTGAAATAACATGATGAACAGTGTGACTTTTTCTGTTTGTTTCATGTCTGTAACAATGGACTCATCCACTTAATGGTAACAATTTTGATGATGAAAATATCTCCTACCCAACATTTTAAACAATGGACCTAATTTATTTACACTATTAGCAGCTTTGAAGTAGTGAACTATTAAGTCTTAAAATAAGAAAGAAAATGTGGAGAAACTGCTCAAACGCCATAGAAACAGGAGTTGATATTTTTACCAAATGGATCGAGACCTCCAGCCACAAACTGATAAGCCGATAGATACTAGATATCCCAGACATAACGGAAGACACAGTAGTGTCTGCATTATGAAATATGAAACTTGGAAAAGCTCCAGGTGAAGACGGCATAACGATAGACCTTCTAGAAGATGCAGGAGAGATATTGCATGAAGGACTAGCACGGATATTCACACCGTGCATAAGAGAAAGAAAAGTCCCTAAAAACTTCTGTCTACTCCACAAGAAAGGAGATAACCATGATCTCAGTAACTCCCGCCATATTACACTATTACCTAACATACATAAACTATTCACAAAAATACTCAAACAAACTAACAGGCACTCTAGATGAAAATCAACCATGTGAGCAGGTAGGCGTCAGAAGTGGTTACTCAACAATAGATCATCTATATGCATTAAATCAACTAATCAAAACGTCATTAGAATACAACAAACCACTTTGTTTGGCCTTTGTAGATTATGAGAAAGCATTTGACTTGGTAGAGCACACAGCAGTTTTCAACTCAATACGAGAACCAGGTGTTAACAAGAATTACATACAAATCATATACGAAAATGGCATTGCAATAATTAGACTACATAAATATACAAACAAGACAAGGATAGCAAAAGGAGTAAGGCAAGGGGTACAGTATCACTTAAATTATTTATAGCGAGCCTTGAAAGCATCTTTTCGGAAAACTGATTGGGAGGTAATGGGAATAAACATAGACGGAGAATACTTAAACCACTTAAAATTCACTGATGTTGTTTCCATGATGTCAGAAGCATCAGAAGAATTACAAAACATGTTGACTGATCTAAATAGAGAAAGAAAAAAGTAGGCTTAAAGATGAACAGAACAAAGACAAAATGTTCAACGATAAAGTCCAAAAAAAGATCATAAAGTTAGAGGGAGAAGCTCTAGAAGAGGTTGACGAATACATCTACCAATGACAGGTAATAAAGTTAGAGAAAGTCCATGACTAAATGAATAAAACAACATATAACGATAGGTTGGAAAGCATTCGGCATGAATAGAGACATATTGAAGAGCACCTTGCTAGGGATAACTCTAAAAGATAGAAAAGATCAACATGGATCAGAGGAGGACTAGAGTGAAAGTTATTATTATACAAATAAGCAGCACAACTGGAGATGGGCTGGTCACCTAGCAAGAAGAGATGATAATTGATGGCGCAAAAGACTAACCGATTGGTGCCCATGGGACAGTAAACGCAGTAGTAAAAGACCAGACACAAGATGGAGGGATGAGATAGAAAAGATTGCTGGTAAGATATGGTAGAGGTTAGCACAATCAAGGTCGTCATGGAAGGATGTGGGAAAGGCCTTTGTCCAGAAGTGGACTTGTAATGGCTGATGGTGATATATATAAATATTTGACATGTTTCTTTTTAAAAACATGATCTCTTAGAAATTCAAATATATCCATTAATTTTTTCACGGCTAATAAAATCCCAAGTCATATTTAATCAATTTTTTAATAAATAAATTAAACTGAGTTCTTAAAGTATTAACAGAGAAATAAACCAACATTTTCTGTCTTTTTTTCTTACTAACCAGAAATTTGCACAATTTCAACAGTTGCAGTTACTGTGGAGTGAAAATGCATGCATTAAATTTCCATTTAGTCATTCTTTGCAAATACCTTCTGTCTGAACTTTTGAGATGAGGGATCATCAATATACATAGATTTTTTTTAGACTGTTGTACTCATCTTGGTTTTTGTTTTGGACACAATAATTTGGCCACTTACCATTCCCTCAGGGCAACACCATTAAAAAAAGGGTTAACTGCCCCTTACCATTCCAAGATGGTGACACGTGAAGTCAGCAAATTCTGTGGGGTAAGTGGGGTGAGGTGAGGTCAAAAATGAATTTCAGGGCCACGCTTGATAATACTATACTTTAAAGGGTGCTGAAGTTCAGCTTGCTCAGGGTACCAGGAACCCGAGAGCTGGCCCTGTAGAGTAATGACACCTAAAATACTAGATGTCACCATCATTATGACCTAGAGAAGCCTCCCACTCAGAAATAGACAGCAGAATGAGGATATTCTGGCCCCACATTTCAAAGATGGCCACTCATCCCAATAATCCACACCACCCCCACCCATTACAACATCCATCTGAAGAAGGCCATAAGGTACAACAGCCGAAACGTTGTGTTCAAAAGAAGAACCAAACTGAAGATAATAGTAAAATAAAATCTATGTATATCATTGGAAATGTAGCCACTTTTTTTTTTTGTTTTCTAGTCTTCTGTCATAAAAAAAATGAAATGTGTTCCTGCCGAGTAATATATCATTGAAAATAGGTTGTTTCTTTTCTAACAGGCATTGCTGTCAGGTGTAATGATAAAAATATTATAAGTTGTTTTTGTGATATTTAATTAAGAAAAAAGCTTTTAGTCAATTCTCTGGAAAAAATGATTTGGCTCCCTATTCTCTATACACAAGGACAAAGGAAAACAGTAAATTCATATATTTCTTATTAAATTTCTGATATTCTTTCTCTGGGAATTTATTTACAAATTATTGACAAGCTGTTTTCTTCGGGGTCCACAACTTTGAGCTCAAATCCCAGAAGGGAAGACGATAGAACAGATAAAGATGTTTTTGAAGACAATAAAAATAACTATTCTTCAACCCAAGTTTTATGTGCTACTGTGTAACCCATGCTGATCATGAGGGTAACCTTTAACAGAGACTGACAAAGTAAACTGCAGATAAATGTAATGTTCTGATATAAAAAAGTAGACTTATTTTGTGCTGAGGACCTTATCACCAGAGTTTGAACTCTGCATGCCAGTTCCATTGTCCGTGTCGTTAACTACTAAGCCACTCGCACCTCCCAATGGTTAACAATCCCTCTAACTAAAGCATGTGACTTAGGATCTCCATCCATATGCCTCGACCCTGTGCTATCATCAATGGATGGGTCACTGGATGATTAGTCATAAATGCTCATGCGATATTTCCATCCACAAATAGAAATGAGGTAAAAGAATTATTGGCTTCGTTCCATGCCTGACCATTTGGACAAATAATCCAAATATTTGCACAAGAGGAAACTGTTTACTTTTGTGCTTAAGCTAAGTATACGTCTATTTACTTCTCTAATTTGTTTTGTCTGCCATTTTTCTTTGATGCCCCCAAAGACTTTTAACAAAATTTGCACAAGTCTGGGTCTGAACTGGTTCAATGGCACATGACTGCCATGCAAACAATATCCAATACCTTTTGCAGTATTTTCAGATACAGTGCATGCAAAAAGTGTCTGATACTTTGATGCGTTCTGACATCCTTATATAGCTTCAAAATTGACAGAATTTGGACCAAACATTGAAGAATATAAAGATCAAATAAATATTGGAACAAGATAGAACATTGAAAAGTTCTGTCCAAAAATCAGAAATCGTTGGTTCAAATTCTGTCAATTCTGAAGGTGTATAAGGATGTTAAAATAAACTCTTTGAAATGTATCAGATACTTTTTGCACTTTTGCACTCACTATCTGAAGTCTTACATGGAATGTTTTGATTGATTGATCGTTTTGTTTAATGGCACATCGATCCTTGGTGGGTCATTTAGTGCCAAATTCTGTAGGGGGATCTCATGTCCCCGTGACTAGAGACTTGAGGGGGGAGAATCCCAAATCCCTGTCAATGAGACAAATGCCATGAGAACCGGGATAAAGGGGGGTGGGAAGGGGTGAAGGTCCCAAAAGCTTCTCAGGATGAATCCTGAGCATTGCTAATGATGATCGCCTCCCAACCAGCTGACCAAGATATCCTGTGCAACTTCTCCCATGTATCTGAAGATACCTGAGCATGCCACAGGACCCCCGAAGGGCTGTGTTTCTCTGAACTTCGAGGCCATGGCGGTTTCGAAGCACAGATTATCTACTTTGATCCTAGTGTGGCCTCAGTTGCAGCCAAGATATCCTGCGCAACTTCTCCCAGGACAATACCCGAGCATGCCACAGAACCCCCGAAGGGCTGCATTTCTCCGAACTTCGAGGCCATGGTGGTTTCGAAGAACATATACTACACTTTGATCTTAGCCAAAAGGCTGCGAAGCAGTACATGGACTGTGCATCATATATAGACTAATGGTGGCCATAAGGTAAGAAGGCCAACCCTGGGTACTGACAACACAGGCAGTCACCAAGTGCTAGGGGGTGTCTGTGTCTGGGAAGATGAATAAAATAAATGGAATAAAAACAGTCAAAATAAGAAAATTCCCTGCTGTGAAATCAGATTTTTCAGGAATATCTGACAATTAAATACTTTGTTTAGCTGTGTTTAAACAAAAAGAAACAATTGGCAAAGGAAATTTTCATGACAGATGACAAGCTCAGTTAAGCTTGGCTAGTTTGGTGAGATAGAGTGCTCACAATAGCTAGGGCTTTGGGGGGAACGTAAGTGGGGTGAGGTGAGGACAAAAAGGAATTTCAGGGCCACACTTGATAATACTATTCTTTAAAGGGTGCCGAACTTCAGCTTGCTCCGGGTACCAGGAACCTAAGAGCTGGCCCTGTAGAGTAATGATATTGGTAGTAGAATTTTAATGAGAAGGCTGAGTTATATTTAGTGTGAGATTTGAAATTTATCTCCTGACATTTCAGATTAGATATTTACTAAGCTTAACAGTCTAATACAAGGCCAAAAAAGGATAAAAAGGTTGTGCTGTGTCTGCCTAAAAAATCAGAATTCAAAATCTTGGCTTTTTACTTTGGCTTGAAAACTGATCACTAGTGCAAGTGGAGAAACATTGTCAGAGATTTGCCCTAGAACATGATTTTGACAAAAAAACAAATGTGTCTCAAGCAAGCAGACATATAGCATCTATGAAGTAATTTACACCTATTAACTTTTTTTTTGGCATTAAACTTTTGCCGTCCTAAGTATTTTCTAAGAATTTGCTGATACGTTCAAAAAACAAATAATTAGCGAGAAGAAATGACAATAGATAAGGGGAAAAGACTAACCAACTGGTGCCCATGGGACAGTAAACGTAGTTGAAAACGACCAGTTACAAGATGGAGTGGCCGAGGTTAGCACAATCTAGCTTGTCATGGAAGGAGATGGAAAAGGACTTTGTCCAGCAGTGGACCTATAACAACAACTGCTGCTGATGATGATGATGACGATGTATATGGTTAGCATAATTACTTTTTGGTTCATTCATTCTATTTGCAGACCTGTAACCCATTCAATAGACCATGAATGAATAATAAAAAGTTATTTTGTCTGTACCTTTTGGTTTCTCATTAATACAATTTGTATAAAATCTATCCATTATAAAGTCAAATTCGTTATATAATTAAATCCTGAGGGTACCATAATAATGGGAGTTTGCTGTATGTAATTTTCAAATTCACAAATTATTAATTTTTTTCCAACTTTTGATACATCTTATTGATTGCTAGAATTTTATCTAAAATTAAAATTTCATTATTTTTATTCTAATAAATCAACAAATGATTAAGTTTAAGTTTTTTGCAATAGGAATTGACAATCGATATACAGATTCATAAGTAAAACCCAAAATGAAAACAAAATAACATTAAATTTACTTCTGACGAAATGCCTGTTCGGCCAGAATCCTGTCAATGAAATATTCTTGTAACAAAAAGATTGTCAACGAAATGTCAGTTTGACATAACATCTGCTGGCTTATCAATAACCTCAGAATATAAAATAAACTACTGTCAAAAAGCCCTGTAACAGTACATATCACTAAACCTTTATCTGCTCACAAGTACATTCACAGATAACTAACCACATTTACATTGAAATAGTGTAATATGATACTCAGTGGAGACTTAAGGCTGAAAATACAGTACCTTTTCAATTCTCATTAATCTTTGAAAGTGTAACAGAAACCATACCAAAAGCTAAGATTTTGCTACTTATGCCCTCACACACACACACACTTTCCTATTAATACAGGCATGACAACACAATCTTTGTTTAGTCCATTTTCTGCTTCCTTACAGAATGAAGAATTGTGGTTTGTTCGAACACCTCACTCATTGGTCACCACCATTTTGATTCTTTTGATAGGTTTAGGTTATTCATGTGTTCAGACATTTGTATATATGTATCTATCTATGTAGCTAATGCTAGTGAGGCAGAACAATCTTACGAACAATCACAAATAGCTTAGATACATGTCCCTTTTGAATTCCCTAATGGGTTTTTAAATAGATGAGAACCCCTGGCTGTTGGAAGTTTTGCCAGATAATATTCTGATTAAGGACCGGAAAAGTGCCTCATCCGATTAAAAACACATGCCCCAAACACTTGGCGACAGACATGAAAGAGCACCTTAGCTAATTAGGAACATGTTCCTACACACACACACACACACAGCACCACTCATTCGCATAGCACCCTATATACGACCGTGAAAATCACAGACATGGTCAGGCTCACCTCACTTGTTCGAGATATCTCCCACTTTTTTTGTGCTCCTCAAAACATCTCAAGAGAGTTGTTCCTGAATTGTTTCTACAATCGGTCAAGTGGCGAATACAGTAAAACAATTATGCACTTTATTTAATTGAATTTAACTAATTCTTACCATCATCTTCAGTTGCTTTTATATGCAACTTTTAATTTGGGCCGTTGTTTCTACGGCAGTGAATAACAGTGTGGCCAAGGGAAGCAGTGAGAGACACTTAGTATTGTTATTCTTGTAGTTTAAACTTTATGCTTAAAAATTTATTCATTTGTAACCTATGATAGTGCTACGTTTTTTAGGCTTCATGCTAGAAACTGCTGTTTCTTTGTCAATTTGCTGATTCATGCTGTTCGTATATATGTCACGTCAAACGCTATGTATGCATTTGTTGATTTATGCTGTTTAAATTGCACTTGTTTCTTTGTTTAATTAGTGGCTTCACCACTTGTGTTGCAGTTTTCATGGTGTACTGATACTTCAGAGATAAATAAAGATTGTTTATGTACATCAGTAGGAAGCATTGACTTTTTTTGTGACCGGTGTAGTTACAATCTATGTATCCAGACTTCAACCAGCCCTAACTGTTCAGAGTAGAAACTTGAAATTTTGTACACACACTCTGCTCAAATAGTAGGGAAATTGTTTTTTTTTTGTTTTTGAAAAATCCCCCCAAATAAGTTTTCAGTGGGCGGTTAGGTTTACAATATAAGTTTATGCTAAATTCGTCCCTTGGTTTGTGTCCAGGCGGAGTTCATGCCTGTTTTTTTGAACATTCAGACTTTTTAGTAATCCAACAAAAGGGACGAGAAGTAACTTATTCATTGATCTCCCCCTTTTCCAATTTTTTAATTAATTACCCCCAACATGTTATGCTGTCTAAAGATGTTGGTTGCATGATGATTTCTATTGAGAGACTAACCAGACCTTTTTTTTTTTTCAAATCAGGAATGTTTCAAATCATACTGGTAGTATTGTCATGAAGCTAGCTTAATTTTACCACCGCCACAGCTTAAGTTACGAGGTAAAAAGAAGCTTATATAGGTGGCAGTGTTTCATAATTTCCCTTGGAATGCTAGTCATATTTAGTGTTTTGTAAAGAAAATGTTTGTGAGAAACAGACAATTTGTCAACACAAGCAATAATATTTGCTATGGCAAAGTAGAAAGCACTCAGAGCATATACCTCTACCAACACTGTACCTTAACTAAAAACTGAATGAAAATAAAATATTTTAAAGCAATGAAGAGAACTTTAAATGTCCAAATGAGTTACTTCCCCAAAACTTAAATTTGGCCTGTTTTTATTAACTGTTCGTTTTTAAGCTCTTTTACTGCAGAATAATAAAAACATCTCTCAATCAAAAACAAATTCC
>VCCN01005801.1:5820298-5840963 GCA_006491835.1 Architeuthis dux | reverse complement strand
CGTTATGGAAAGAGATGGACTTATAACGGCTGATGAGGATAATGATGAAGTAAGTCTTTTGATAAAATTCTTTTTTGATCACGGTTTTCTGGATGAGTGGGCGATGATACGTGTAAGCTTGGTTTAATGACAGATATTAACAGATTAAAAATGCAACAAAAGATTACGTACTTACAGGTCCTTTATTCAAATAATGACCGTGGTCACAATACACACACGTGGCTTCTCCAGCTCTCTGATCTACTGAAGACAATAATAAAATGACTGTTTGTTCACCAGAACGTAAAACAGCATCCCCTAGTGGAAGTGGATAAGAACTCCTCTGCCTAAGGCGAATAACTCATGATACTTACTTAACAATACGTATTGGCAAAAATGTTGGGTTACACCAATCAAATCACTGTATATCGTTAATCGCGCTATATCGGCAGACTCCTGTATTAGATTCATTTGTTTTGCTCTAAGAGTGCTCTAACTAAATAGCAGCTGGAATTGATCTTACAAGAGTGAAGAAGAAAATTTTGATAGGAAGTGTATTACATGCCAGCAGGTGGAAGAATTGCAAAAGTGACATACAACCAAACATAAAACTTTTGCGTGGAGACAATATAAAAAATGTGGAACTGCCCGCAGGATAAGCCAAAGCACTGAAGATTTCAGGTTGTCAACATTCCTGAAGCTAAACAGCTTGCACTTTCTGAAGATGGTTGTAGGCAGGCATGATTGCACTACATGCTAAGAAAATGATGAAGAGGTTTCAAGAGATGTGGGTGGCCCAACGGTTAGGAAAATGAAGTTGGTGAACAAGTTTTCAAACTCAGGCTGAGACAGTTGGCATTAACTTTGCACTAAATCCCTTTGGAAAGGCATGAATCTATCCCTTCTCCACCTAGCAGGACATATTCAGCCTTGGTTAGCTACCAATCTAGGAGACAGACAACTCTGACTTCAAACAGGCTGGCAACAGACCAAGTAGGGAACATGTTCCTGAAATGTAAGGTTAATCGGGTTCTGGTGAAGTTTTGATGGGCCTAGCAAGCCGGGAATGGATTATTATAAATTGCTCTAGTAAAAAATAACAGAATAAAACAATCCAGATGGATGGAATAACTTAGTCCAGCAGCAAATATCATCCCGTGGGATTTTGATTGAAGGGAAGGAATGGCTACCGGGAATACATTGGTCTACTAACATGGACTACCAAGTGTTTTGGCTGAATTTGTGGCATACTGTCTCTGTTAAGTCATTAGTCCAAGATGGCTGCCACTATTGAGACTCAGTTTTAATCAATAAATATTTTTCTTTTAAATTTGCATAGGAAGTAATTTGTTAAGCATGAAAAATGAAACAAAAAAGATTAATAGCTATTTTTTCATTATCAAATGTATTGGTCACAGAACTGCTCCATATCTCAGAATATCTAGATTTAAAAAAATGACCCAGCCCAGACCAGCCCATTCGCAAGGCTGGATTATACTATAAGGCTGAATAGGCTAGGGGCCCATAGCTAACATGGGCCCGGAAAATTTCTGGGATATTCATATTTTCTTAATTCTATTTTTGACAAGACCATAGCCGGATTAGCCTATACGCAAACTACGCTATAACCTAAGGCCCAAAATAAATAACAATTTAGAAATGTATCACTACTACTACAGGGAAAATGAATTAAACAATAAAACTGTCAAAATAAGAACATTCCCCGATGTGAAGTCTGAGCGCTCACTATAATTAAGATATTGTTAATAATATCTTAAAACTTAATAAAAATATCCTAACAAATATCTCCTAAAAAAATGGAATGAATATATTACACATTAGCACATAACAATCCACTTTATTCACACGATTAACAGATCGCACTACTTAAAATTATACACATAACAGAATGAGGGAGAAAAGGATGGTTAAGATGGGGTCCCATATTGTTAATAGCCTAGGGGCCTGGTATAAGTTAATCTGGCCATTTGTCACACTTTTTGAAGCTTAATAACTCTATGAAGATAGAAATATGGGGTTTTAACCAATCAATAGCTCATTATTTTAAAATTCATTACATATTATTTCAGGCTGCAATGTTACTGGTTGCTTGGCTAAAAAAGGAAACTTATCTTTCTGGAAAGTCTTAAATACTTCAGATAAAGAAATCCTAGATTCTTTGAGAAGACTTGGATGCCTAGAAGAATTTACGAACGATGATGGACAATTGATTGAGAGGTTCATTTGTCAAGTCTACTTACCAGGAACAAAGATTTCAAACATTGGTCTGATCCTTTGGTACAAATTCACCAAAAGAGACACACACAAAGCGGAAATCTTCCCCCAACAAGATCACCATACATTTTAAGAGCTCATTTCCAGGTGATTGAGTGGCACTGTGCTGATCAACCACACCCAAATTTGCCAGCCTCCTCTCGTTTTTGATGGGAGATGGCAGAGCACAATTACACTCCACTTATGTGTATCTTTTCTTGCGCACCAGAATCAGTCATTCAGTTAGTAAGATGCTCCTGTCTAAAAGACGATGTGCTTTGTATTGCAAATGTCAAGCTTAGTTGCTGAAATGTACAGAACTGTAAGTGCGGTGGTGATGAAGAGCTTTGAAATAACAATGAAGTTGAAGATGATGAAACTGACCCGGGACTCGGATAATGAGTTTTAAAACATTAAGCGCTTTCTTTAAATACCAAAACATGTTTCAGTTTAATACATAGTATATTCCAATATGAAAATTTAAAATCCACATGTTTAATGATCCAATAATCGTGTGTGTGCCATGCAATTTAGAAGATAAGTATTTATATATTTTCTATAGTTTTGAGAAGGGTCATTAATATTCAAATGGTTCTTCAGACGATTGAACTCTTTCTTGTTGCTTATGTTGTAAACACAATATGAAGTATTTATATCTTGTAAACGATAAGAGATACTAGTAACAAATCTTCACTAAAAGTGAGGATATAATGCTCCCTCACTTACACAAGGAATGTAAACAATATTTTACTACTCTGTAAATACTTGCAAAAATCATGTTTACTTATTTTTGTATGCTCTAATGTTTGGTGAAAACATATTCATTTGTTCATGAAATACACTGAAAATGAGGTAATCCTTGCTTATACAGATGTAAAATAACATTGGTTGTATGCTGTATTTTACATCCGTATAAGCAAGGATTACCTGCTTCAGACAAACTACCAAAATTTCTCAACTCTTAAAAAAACACCACACTTGTTGCATACATAATACATTTAAAAATAATGGGCTATCGATTGGTGAAAACCTCATGTTTCTATCTTTATTTGTTTCTGGGATATAGGCCAATTCTGTGACCAAATTTTAAACACATGATATTGAATGGTGAAAACAGCATGCTTCTATCTTTAATAGATTCTGAGATATGGGGCAGTTCTGTGACCAATACATTTGATAAGAGCGACTTCAGCTATGGCTCAGTCGCAATGAAAAAATAATTATTAATGTTTTTTGTTCCTTTATTTTATACTGAACAAATTGCTGCCTATGTAAATTTAAAAAAAACAAAAAACTAGACTATGAGTCTGTTAGTAAGGTGCTTTTATAACCAAAATGTGGATCTAGCAAAAGATCTCGAATAACTGACCAACTAGAATTAATTAATCAGGTGATCTACAGAATAAACATACAGACATCATGGGAGCCACTCTGTACCGATAAGATTGCAATTTAAATGTTTGAATTGGTCAGCTTCCAAGATCCGTGCACCATACTCACACACCGTAACCAATGTTCGCAGACATCCAACAATTTTTGCAGACTCGTGCTGTAACTCAACTCCACCAGACTATAACAACAACAACTCTATTTTCTTGCCACTTATTTTATTAATGCAAAATTCATATTTTATCAGGACAGTAATCATAACATTCACAGCTCTGCACCCAGACAACAACAAAAACAAATTGGAAAGCACTTAGACTATGCAAACCTCTGTCAACACCATTGTCACTAAAAAAACTGAATTAAGATGAGTTCATATACAGCTACGATGCAGGGGGGGGGGTAACTGTAAATACATTCTTGAATCTGTGCCCAAATTTAATAAATTCTTCCTTAGCCTATGGCCCTTAGACAAAATGTCATTGAAATTCATTGAGAACTTTTAGAGTTATTGTGTGGAACAATGAGTGAATACATAAATGTATGGGGTAAAAAATGAAAATAATATATCTCTCAATCAGAAAAGAAAAAACATGTCTTGGATCTGCCCTAATTCTTTGTTGCCCCATGGCCTAACCTTCCAGGAAATTTCATTGAAATTCATTGAGAACTTTTGGAGATATTATCCAGAGAAGCAGATGGACACTAGTGAATACATATACCTCTTCCAACTTCATTCTCAGAGGTAAATAATTACCATCTATCAGTTTGAGATTTTGTGGATATATCATTTGTAGTGTCTTCCAGCCGTCTCCCAGCTCGTGGGAGTCTCACTGAAAGGGAAAAGGATGAAGCAAAAGGAACAAAGGACAAAGGTGAATGCGATGTTGACTGACCGCCGTCAGCGATAGAACAGAACTGTCTTCTCACTTTCGAACGTCTCTTTATTTTCCCCCGGTTTGCCTCGCGCATGACCGGGGACTCCTTCCGTTTTAGGGGTTTGTGGCAAGGGAGGCAACTCGTGGTCTTTGCTCCCTTGCGCAGCCTGGCAGGACATCACATCACATCATTCATTAGAGTGGAGAAACCAGCTGAAAGCTCCAGTGTGAAGTGTATTTGTGCACTAAGTAAAAAAGAAATGATCTTTTTATCTGGCATCTGAAGTTGCATATCTGTGGGAAAAGTAAAAATATCTCCTCATATTGAGGACATTTTTTCTTCTTGATATTTTGACACCAACTGCTCTAGATTTAGACACAAGCAGACAATAATCAATAGAAGAGCATTGGTCATATGGTTACAATTTGAATGGAGGTGGCAGGGGTTTGTCATTCAAATGTATCTAGTAGAATCAAAATTGACATTAGAATCAGGTTGGCATCCTTAGCAGATAATACCCAGGTGGTTGTTGAAAATGGTGAACTCTTACTACTAGCCTTACGAGCAGCAAGTTCTTGCGGAAGGCTTAAATGGCCCCAATAAGAGATCAAATCTGTTTTCTAAAGGAGTACGTCAATTTAATACCTCTGACCTTTAATACCTCTGGCTACAATGCAACATTTCGGTCAAGTGAGGTCATGTACAGATAAATGGAATCATACTTTTAATATTATAAACATAGATAGATAGAAATCAGTTCATTATAATTGGGTGAACAGTTACATGTTAGAATATAGAGGAAATGGAAGGCATAGGGCCACAGGATTTGGAGTCCTCTAAAAGTTGGTGGATTTTTATTCATGTAAAACATTTAAGTTTACGTTTCCACTATAAGAAGTAACTATAGGCGTATGTGTTCATTAAGAATGAATCAGCACACATGTGCTGATAACACACGGGTGAGAATACACCCGACCTGCAGACAAGTCCAGAATTGAGGCCAAGACTTGTGGATGCAACAGTTATGCATCAACACAACGCACTTTGACATATCACATAGCAACACATCTTGGTGCACATGCACACATGAGTATGCATCACATTATGCACACTATTATTATTTGGTTGCACATCACTCTGACTGTATTTGCATTCTTTAGGTTAACACATTTTAGGGGTACCTTAATTCAATACTTCTGGCTACAATGCAACATTTGGCTACTTAGAGGTCACATACAGATAAACAGAATCAGATTTTTAGTATTATATAGAAATAAATTGGAATCCGATCATTTATATTCGGGTGAGTGCTAATGCAGACTCTACACTATTATTTTTCTTTAATTTTCAAAAACTAACCCACTAAAAACATGCCTGGGTGTCCCATTAGTACACGCAGAAAATTTCATGGGGATATGTTGCGTGGTTCCTGAATTCCATTGTCACATACCGATGGACAGACATTTGGTGAATTATAGCAGGTTTTTCGAATGACCTGTATTTTCTGTTGAGATATTCTGTAAATTGGAAAATTTTAAAAATCAACTGAAATGTCTGCCATTAAGAATATTTTTTCTGAATTCAAGCATATTCTAGCATGACAAAAGGTAAATTATTTGATTGCAAAATTGATTATTAATAATTGAATTTTAGGGAACCAGAGAAAATTCAATGTATGAGTTATTAGAGAAATCTTTTTGAATAATTTGATTATGAAAAGTTGAGTTGATTCATCAATAACTGAGTCAAAAGAAGAAGAAAAACCAACTTGTTTTACATTGTGAAGCACAAATTAATAATTTAAAATTAGTATTTGCATGAAGTTTTCTCCCCTGGATGCTAATGCTATGCATGCATATTTGATAAAGAAGTGTAATGTTGTGGGGAGAATTGGTCTGATTCATCCATCAGACTTTGATGATCTTCATTGACTGTTGATGAATTTTGGTTGGTCGTTGATGAAGATTGAATGATTGTTCTATAAAGTTATCACATGCGTAATTTAAAATAAAGACAGAAACGAAATAATCATGGACAAACATTTTTTTTTTTCAATTTGATCTGTGTTACTTTTGCCTGAGAAATAAAGCATACATACAAAACTTTCTTTCTTTCTTCTCTTTGTCATATTCTTGTAGTCTTCTTTTTTTTTGTCTTTGCTAAAGCTGTCCTTTTTCTTTTCTCCTTAGTCATATTGTATTTGCGTTGAAATAAGTAGGAATAATCACTCTCTTTCTCTCTAATATGGGTGATTTTTTTTTTTTGTTTTTGTTTTGTTTTGTTTTTTGTTTTACATATTCCCACTAACACAGCACAATTGATCTTCCCAAATCGGTTGCACCTCCAGCGTGCATTCTGGATGGCACGCTGGATTGCCGAAATGCCAACTGCCTTTCTGATCATGCATTCTCCTATTCATTCAAAATGCAGACAAAAGCAATAAATTTGACCAACCCTTTAGCCTGTCAAATTTTCTTGGTCATGCCCGAGTCTTTCACGACACACCACCTAGTTAAAAAAAAATTGGTCACTTCCGACTTCTATTTCTGTGACATTTTCTATATCCCTGCCTTTCTGTATTGTTTCAATCCTGACACTTAAAATATTGATTGCTCTGTTTTCTGTGAGTTCACTTTTTGGGTAACCTCACAACTTATTATAGTTATGTGAAGTGGTACCAGATGGTATGTATATTGCTTCTTACTAAGTTCAGCACACTTTAGAAAATGTAAGAAGTGTATAGAAAAGAGTAAAAATGTAACAATAGTTCAAATTGGTACTGTGGTCACTAGACCTTTTTGTGTTGTATCTGTAACTTTTCTTTCGACTTCTAATGGTATGGAAGCAAGAGAAAAATGTCCTTCTACTTGAGGCAGAAGAACATAAAGGAAAATAATTTCAACTTGACCTCCTGGGAGTTTGGCAGCATTTGTGGAGAACAGGCCTTGATAGAAATTGAGATTTGTATCAGCGAAGGAATTGCTAGAAAACTACAAATCTCAAGAGGAAAATTTATACTTTCATTTTTTTATTCTTCCCATTTCCAGGGTCCATTTTTTTTTTTTTTCTTTTTTTTCTTATTTTTTTTTTTACTCATTCCTTCATGTAATCTCATTCATTCGATTTTTTTTCCCCAGTTTAGATTTATTCATCTTGTTATTTGCTTTGGTCTTCATTCTTTACTTGCTTTGCCATCATTTTTTCTTCCTCTCTATTTTTCCTTTCTAGCCCTTCTATTGAACCAACTTAGTTTTTGTTGCAAAAGCTTGAGGATTCCCAAAGAGAATTGTACAAACACTTATATCTGAAACTCAACTCCATAGTTTTTTTCTCACTCAAGCTCAAAGGTGTAAAATATAATTCTTGTTTTTTTTTAAAAATCACTTCCGTCTAGAAGTTACTACAGTAAAGCTTAAAATTTGTCATTTGCTTATTATTCGTCATTTGCTTATTATTCACTGATTTATTCAGACCCCATCTTGGTTGGTATCACCAGAGCATTTTGGCTGCTTTACCCACCAGCCTTCGTCAGGTGTCTATTGTACTCAGTAACCTTCTTTAAACCAAACGCTTTATTCAATCCATGGGGGTAGATTTTTCTCATTTCGGTGTCCATGCCAGATGTATTATATACAGGATGTCTGAAAAGTAAGGTACAAACATTTACTAATCCAACATGTTTATTGCTATACAAATAAAACATTGAGCATATGTTACCAACACTACTTTTCCACATAGTCGGCATCACGATTGATGCACTTGTCCCATCAGTGCACAAGCACATATATACCCTCCTTGAAGAAGGTGGCGTCAAGCGGATAAATGTCATTTGAGGGGCCCAAACAGATGATAATCTGAAGGTGCCAAGTCAGGACTATGTGGTGGATGCGATAAAACAGTATCAGTTATTCTTCCTAGTCAATTCATTCCTGCAGTGTCGTTTGTCTGCCTCTTTCACAGAACCAGCATATATGATTTTTGGGCACCACCTGACCCGAGGATTGAACTTGCAATCACCAGGCAGGTTACTATGTATGCTTAACCAAACGCTTTATCTACTTGCCTACTTGTCCAAATGAATCAGTGAATGATAATTCCTTGTCTCAGAAATCCAGAATTAAATTGTTTTCTGCTGTTTTGGCAACATCACAGAGATAGCTTGCCTTCATTTTCACTCTTTGACAAGATTTGCCAAACCAAATAGACTCCTAGATTTTTTCTTGAGAGGTGAAAAATATCAATTCCTTGATGACTCATTGTTGTGGTTGCAGTATATTCCATTCATCTTGATAATTTTATCAAACATTGATTCTTATTTTCCCTTGTGTAATGTACAATGGATATATAACAATTATTAGCATTATTTTATGATCTTTTTAATCCTTATTTCTTTTTGGTGAGGTGGTCGGAATGGTCCTCAGCAGGCAATAATTCATTTGGTGCCCTGTTGAAAGCTACACCACATAGAGTTTTTAGAGTTTGATAATGATCTTACAATACAATAACCAATTCTATTATTTCTCTTTTCTTTGCTTCCATTCTTTCTTAGATTTTTTCATTTGGACAAGTGGGCGAGTGGATAAAGTGTTTAGTTAAGCATATCTAGTAACCTCTCTGGTGGTTGTAAGTTCAATCTTTGGGTCAGGTGGTGCCAAAAAATCATATACGCTAACTCAGTGGAAGAGACAGACAAATGACACTGCAAGAACAAATTGACTAGGAAGAATAACTGATATGATATATCCCCATTTGGCATGGACACTGAAATGAGAAAAATCTACCACCGCGGATTGAATAAAGGGTTCGGTTCAAAATTCCCAGAAGGTTACCTGAAGAAGGCTGGTAGGTACAGCGGCCAAAATACTGTGATCATAACAACCAAGATGAGGACACTAGAGTTTTTAGTTTGATAATGATCTTACGATACAATAACCAATTCTATTATTTCTCTTTTCTTTGCTTCCATTCTTTCCCGCACTTGAAATTGTGTTACATTTTTTCAGTTTTTTTTCTATCTCGCTACTTGGTCTATTGTTGGTCAAAAGTTCCCAATGAATTTCAATTAGATTTTGTGGAAAGGTGCGCCATGGGCTCAAGGGGAAGTGTTTGAATTTTTGTGCAAAGATAATTGTGAAGAATATGGCTCTTGAGGCCTCTTACTTAATTAATTCTTCTGATCAAAGGTTACATGTCTCCAGACCCTAACTCTTCATTAGCTTCACATAAGAATCTTCTGTTCTGTAGACTTCAAAGTTCATTAAGACAGGCTGAATGAAATGATTGATTAACATTTCTTTTATTTTTATCTCATTTGATTATTAAATTTTAATGTTTTTGTAAGGTTGGTATTTTGACAGATATTAACAGATTAAAAATGCAACCAAAAGACATACTTACAGAGATCCAGTTTATTCATACATTTACAATGACCATGGTCAACGACACACGTGTGTCTTCTCCGATCTCCTAAAACCAATATGGCTGCTCGTTCACCAGAACGTAAAACAGCACCCCCTTACTGGAAGTTGCTATGCACTCTTCTACCTAAGGGGAATAACTGCAAAATACTTACTTAAAAGTTTTGATGACACAGAAAAATCACTCTTGCTGTTGTATATTTAACCCATTATCTACTAACGGTACTTTTAAGTACCACATGTTTTATCGATTAAACTGTCCAATTTTTATTTTTCAATAGAAATTATTTGTTAAGTAAGTATCTTGAGTTATGGCCCTTAGGCAGTAGAGTGCTTATCGACTTCCAGTAAGGGGGCACTGTTTATGTTCTGGCAGCGAGCTGTCATATTGGTTGAAGCAGACGAGACACATAAATGTGCTGTTGAGTGCTGTCATTGTAAATGAGTGTGAATAAATTGGATCTATGAGTACGTCTTTTGTTGCATTTTAAATCTGTTGATATCTGTCATAATAATCCTTACATTATTATTTACCTTTATCATTCAATGTTGTCTTTATATGGCCTTCCTTCAAATATAAACTTTAACAAAGTTTAATTACAAAAAATTTTAAATTAAAAAAATCAGGACTGAAAGTTGTAAATGTGTTGGCATTTTTGCTCATTGGGGTAAAAATATCTTCAGTAGTTAATATTAGCTGAAAGAAAAATAAATTTAATTAAACCAAGAAAAAATTACAGAAACAAAGAAATCAATTAATTAGTTAAGTAAGTATCTTGACTTATGGCCCTTAGGTGGAAGAGCATTTATCGACTTCCAGCAAGGTGGCACTGTTCATGTTCTGGTGAACGAGACGCCATGTTGGTTTTAAGAGATTGTACACAACACAAGTTTCAGAGTCCTGTTGCTGTAAATAAGTATGAATAAATTGAATACGTCTGCATTTTAAATCTGTTATCTGTCATAATAATCTTTACATAATTGATAGAATACATAATTACAGGTAAACAATCTCTTATCTGAAATTCTGAAAACCAAAAGGCTCTGAAAACTGAACATTTTTTCCATGGATGTTGTCTGCACACCAAAGCTTGCGTTTGGTGCCAAAGATGACTTAAAACATTCCAAGGGCAACCAAAGTCATCTCGATAATACCATATGCATAATAATTTCTCTTTGTTTTATATCTGCAAAGATTACTTGAGATATCCCTATTTTATGGCAACGAATCTTGAAGGAGGTAATTTAGGACATATATTTTTAGATAGGGATTGCATATTATGTAATCTGAAAGAAGATTACTTCATCTTTATGTTGTACATAAAATGTAGATATATTTAATGGATAAATATACATCACAGAGTTACATCAAACATAATGGACAAAGTTGACTGTCGCTGATTTAACCAATTCAGCCTACATTTAAGTGATAGAAAGCAAAAATCTGGATATGATGAATGCATTTATTGATCTAAACAGATAAAGATTAGTCATTGTCATATTATGGAAACTGTAAATTGAAATAGCAAATAAAAGCTAGACAAGAAAAACAATCTGTCAGAATATCAGTGATTAATTCTATTTTTGTTTTTTAATGCTCATGGCCCTAGTTGGTTACTAACATTGGTTCCCAACATTGGTTCCCATCTTATTTTATAGCTAAAGTTAAGCAAAAACTTGGTATTTGCTGGATGAGTAAAATCTGAAAATACTGAGAGAATAGTATAACTAGCATTCTAAGGGAAATCATGAATCACCGGCACCCATATATGCTACTTTTTACCTTGTAAATTAAGCAGTGATGATGGTAAAATTAAGATACCTGGATGAAAATACTACCAGAATGGTTTAGACCATAAATTTATGATTTAAAAAAAAAATTACTTCTCTAGGCTTTTGTCATTAAAAAGTCTGACTTTTCAAAAAACAACCATGACTGTTGCCGGGCACATAATTTAGCATAACATTACATTGTAAATTGAACCCCACTAAAAATTATTTTGGAGAAGAATTTTCCAAAAAAAAAAAAAACGTTTTCCCTACTAATTGAGGGGAGTGTACGTGCAAATTTGCTTTCATTCAGGTTCATGCAAAGCTGGTAATAGGCCCAGGCCAGATGGGAAATGTAGGCCCCATTTCAAGCTGCTCATTAACAAATTTTGTAATCAGTGCTAAATACACAAGATTTATGTATGGGTATATACATGCACGTGATGTACTTACAAGTAACAGAGTCTATAAACAAGAGTATAATTCAAATGGTTCTTCGGACGATTGAAATCCTTCTTGTTATTTGTGTTGTAAGCACAATGTTTTGGCTGATCAAACTGATGTGGCTTCCACTTCTCAACAAACCTAAACCCGACAAGACAAAGACACAGAAACACCCAAGCCATGCGCTATAAGGGTTACCTGCTTTAAACATAACTTCTGTTTAACCCATTACAATCGGATTTTACACCTGAAGAAGGCCGAAGAATGGATTGGCCGAAACGTTATGTTTACAACACAAATAAGTTCAATCGTCCGAAGAACCATTTTAATATTAATAACCCTTCTAAAAACTATAGAAAAGAGTATATAAAAGGCAAAAGACAGCACTAAATCAGAATCACTGAAAATGCGGGGCGCATAGCATATGTTACTTTTGCTACATAGTTAATCTGGTACTGCATTCAGCACATGTCCAGTTGTATGCAGTGTTGAAGATGTTAAGAGAAATTTACCAGTGAGAGATGACAGCAAATTACTTTCACAGTTGTTTGTTGGTGGAGAGTAGCATACAAAAATACAATGTAAAAATAGAAGTTGTTAAGTTGAACAAAGCATTTCATTATTCCACAAGTTGTTTGGCTAATATTTTTCATCCCCTGTTGTTTTTACCACTGTTTCAGCTAATGAATTCTTTGGTTTTTCTCAGGTGTATTGTTTATCCTTTAGGAGACAGCATAAATATATTCATCTAAGATGGAAAAAAATGCAGCTACACATACCATGTAGACCAGCTCATATACTAATCTTTTCACTACTCTTGTTAGAAACTAGTGATGGCATTTCTTTCAATGTATACTATTTTCTTTTCTTTACTGTGCATTGGTAAATGCCTGAGCAAGTTGCTATGCATTTCTTATTTGGAGCAAATGACAACATAAATGAAAGGTGGGGGTTAGGTCGAGAGCCTTGTGGGTCCTCAGGAACCTCTTCTTGCCACTGTGAAGTGACAGAAGCTGATGTGATTCAGTCACGCCACATGGCATGACTGCCTATGTAAGATCATTATGCTGGGCACTGCCGAGGGAGATCACAGGTGAGGTTGGCAATGGAAAAGTTGGTTCGACAACATGAAAGAGAGGACAGACATGACTGTTGGATTTCACAGTGCAGGCCATAGACAGATGGCAATAGAGGAGGACCTTTCTTCTGCCCTCATGTCCCCCCGACGATGACAAGGGACTGAACTGAACAGCAATGACCGCATAGGTAACCACATTGTGTTGAACTCTATATTGGCCTGGCTTATGCAACCTTTTGTCAGACTCCTGCACTCTCAAATGAGGTTCTATATTGATTATTTGAACCACATCCCAAAGAAGGCAATATGCTCCTTTTACTTTCTAAATATGTTCAGCCGTAACAGATTTTGCGATATTGCTTTTACACTGGTATTTGAATCCAATCTTTAGGCGTTTTCATGGCCGGCCTTAGGGTTCCTGGTGCCTGGGTCAAGCTGAACTTTGGTGCCCTTTAGAGGATTGTATTATCTTATATTCCGGAAAAATCTGACATCACATTATGGAATTTTCTTATTTTTACTGTTTTTATTCTGTTTAATTTATTCATGTTCCCATCTTTCCATTTGTATTCTAGTGTCTCAGACACATGACAGGCACCCCCTAGCACTTGGCAACCAGGGCGACTGCCTGTTTCACCAGTACCTAGGACTGGCGGTCATTGTCATTTGTATATTCTCTTATAAAACTAAACAGATTGGCAGGATGAATAGTTTAATAATTGCTTTGATTGATTGATTGATCTTATAAACTTGAAGGTTATTCAGACACAGATTCAAGGGAGTCTTTCCTGGGTGTCCAGCCCCCCACCCCCGCTCTAAAAGATTTTAAACAAAAAAACCCAAATAATAATAATAATTGTAGCCAGAGGTATCGAATTAAGGTACCCCTAAAATGCGCTAATCCAAAGAAGGCAAAAACAGTCCTGGGGATTTGCAATGGATAATAATAGAGTGGGGTCTGCATTCATGCTTAGCCTGATAATAATGATCTGATTTCCATCTATCTATCTATCTATCTATATAAAACAAATAGTCTGATTCTGTTTATCTGTGTGATCTCTAAGTAGCCATAATGGTGCATTGTTGTCAGAGGTATAGATATCTTATATGGGGCCAAAAGCCCTACTTAGGCCTTCTGCAGGAACTAACTTGAAACCCCATTCGTAGGGTGGGTTTTAAGCTATTTGATCTAATTTCTTGAATTAAGAAATTTTAATGTGAGGTTTGTTATCAGTAAAATTTGAAATAAAAATAAAAATATAAATCCCTTAAAGGTAAAAATCAAATATATTGACTTGCATTAAAACCTACTGCTACTGCTATTACTATTGCTGCTGCTGCTGCTGCTGCTACTACTACTGCTACTGAAAAAAAAAACTGAAAAAAAAAAAATTTGTGTTTTTAAAGTTACTTAACTTTAAAAACACAAATTTATTATATCCATTGTCTAATTAGAGAGATTGAGTAAAAAAAAAATGAATTAGACCCCCACCCCCACTCAAAATCCTGGATCAGCCCCTGTTATTGAAGTTACGTTTCAGTTGAAAGCAATTGACTCGTTACTTTGCTTTCGTATATTTCAGAGTCTGTGTCAGTGCCAAATACAATAGAGAAGCAAAATCTTCCTTTGAAAACTGGCATGATATCATGACTCATGTCTGTATGTGTATGCATGTGTACACCTATACATACCCAGAAACATTGACAAACATTAAGTCTGTATATTATTACAGACGGTTATATAAATACTATTAAATTAAGTAGACGTGAAGTTGAACTGGTATTTATAGGCGGCCAAGCGAAATTCTTCTGGCAAGACATGGAATTTAATATGGTTTAACACAATCAACTGTATACCCCAAGTGACACTCAGTTAGTTTACAAAATATTTTCTGGCAGATTCTCCCTCTGGAGCATTTGATATAACTGCCTTGCTGAGTGTATTGAAGCCAGGACTGTTGGGTTCATCCTTTAACATGTATTTCATGAGGTAGCTAATGACCTGCTCATACCCAAACTCAATCATATTTGTTTGAAAATAAAACTTGAACAGTTTGTTTCAATCTTCACAGCAAAAGAAAACTGACAGATTCCTGTTTGTTAGGGCCATCATCAGCTAAATATCATTTACTGTAAAAAAGAGAAGAAGATTCGGATAAAGGGAGCACAAACATTATTAATATGATTTTTGGCTTTATCATTAAGTCTGTATATTATTACAGACAGGTCACTTCATAGCCTTTTGGCTAAGATCAAAGTGTAGTATCTGTTCTTCAAAACCGCCATGGCCTCGAAGTTCAGGGAACCGCGGCCCTTGGGAGGCGATCACCATTAGCATGCTCAGGATTCATCCTGAGAAGCTTTTGGGACCTCCACCCCTCCCACCCCCCTTTATCCCGGTCATCGTGGCATTTGTCTCGGTGACAGGGTTTTGGGATTCTCCCCCCCCTCAAATCTCTAGTCATGGAGTCCCCCCCCCTACTGAATCCGGCACTAAATGACCCACAAAGATTCGATGTGCTGTTAAACAAAATAACATAACAGACAGTTATATAAATACTATTAAATGAGTGGTAGGTGGGTATATGTATTTTAATAATGTGCCTGCCCTGGTTTAAAACTTTATGTATATCCTACTGTTTCACCAAATGTCTATCTGTCGGTATATGACAGCATAACTCAGGAACCACATAACATATCCCCATGAAATTTCCGGTGTGTACTAATAGGACCCCAAGCCATGTTTTCAGCAAATTAGTTTTTGAAAATTCCACAAAAAATAATAATGATCTGATTTCCATCTATCAATCTATATAATACTAAAATTTGTTTATCTGCATGCGACCTATAAGTAGCTAAACCTTGCATTGTAGCCAGAGGTATCGAATTAAGGTACCCCTAAAATGTGATAATCTAAAGAATGCAAAAACAGTCCTTGTGATTTGCAATGTATAATAATAGAGTGGGGTCTGCATTCACGCTTACCCCGACAATAATGATCTGATTTCCATATATATATAATATATAATACAAATAGTCTGATTCTGTTTATCTGTGTGATTTCTAAGTAGCCAAGTAGAGGTATAGATCTCTTTTTGGGGCCAAAAACCCTATTTAGGCCTTCTGCAGGGACGATCTTGAAACACCATTAGTAGGGTGGGTTTTCAGCTATTTGATCTAATTTCTTGAATTAAGAAATTTTAATATGATGTTTGTTATCAGTAAACTTTGAAATATAAATAAAAATATAAATCCCTTAAAGGTAAAAATCAAATATAATGACTTGCATCAAAACATTTTTCTAATCTATACATCCACTGATTCACACATATATACTCATTCATATTTGCTAAGATATAATGGAATACATTATTGCTTTAGGTTTTTGAGTTAGTCAGATGAGGTAAGAAATGAAAGAAATTTATTGAGTTCTGTTAAAAAAAAATATGGCCCAAAAAGATTTGTCTTTGTGTTTATTCTGTATTTTTTCTTATGTTGTTTTTAAGAATGTTTTAATGGTTACAGGTCAAAACATCCAATTTATAAAATGTCTAATGAAAAAATGTCCATGCATCTGCATATAGTGCATGCATATGTATGTGTATATGACATGTGTTTATTGTGTGTAAGTATATGTAGGTGCATATGCAGCATGTGTGTGTGTATGTGCAGCATGTGTATGCATGTGTGTATGTTGTATGTGTGTAGGGTGTGTGGCATCTATGTGCAAAAAAATGGAACTCTTTTGTGAATTGGATGAAAAAAAAAATGAAAAAATTACCTAAAAGTGCAAGGGAAGGAACTTCGATCAGAAGTTATTCCACTTTTTATATGATTTTGTGAGTTCCATGGGGTGAATTAGGTAGCTGGAATCTGGTGTGTAAGTGTATGTGTGTGCATATGCAGCATGTGTGTGTATGTGTGTGCATATTGTATACGTGTAGTGTGTGTGGCATGTATGTACCAAAAAAATTGAACTCTTTTGTGAATTGGATGAAAAAAAAATTACCTAAAAATGCATGGGAAGTAACTTCGATCGGAAGTTATTCCCCTTGATTTAAGATTTGAATTTTTTTTTTATGTCTTTGAGAGTTGAGAGGGGTGAATTAGGTAGCTGGAATCTGCTTATGATTTGAATTAAAAAAACTAAAAAAAAAAAAAGATATCAATTTCTGGTCATAAGTGTTAATAGAATATGGCTGCCAGAGCAAATGCCAAAGATGAATGACAGAAAGTGTAAAAAAAGAACAAAAAACTAAAACACCTGAAAAATTCATTGGATGTCAATAATATAATAATTAGAGGGGAAATGAAAATGTAGAGTCCAATTATTTTTCCTCACCATAAAGTATTGGCATTTAAAAGAAAGAAAAAGAAAAAAGATTAACAAGAATCAGGTGGAAGCTAAGATCAAGAAAGAGAGAGAGAAACATTGGGGGCGGACAACGAAATTGAAAATATGTTGAATGAAGAACATTCAAAAAAAGATGGGAGCAGCTGTTTTGCAGGCCACTAACATTAAGATTGGAGCTCAGTAGCAGACTAGGCTTTATTATCAAACTAGCAGATTACCCGTCAAAAATGACAGGATTATTAGAAGCCATCAACCAAAAACTGTCAACATGTTTCTTTAGTTTTTAAGTTGGTTCTGGCTGGCTATCTATGTATTGCTCGTACAATACACACCAATGGAGCTACGGGGATAAAAATTAAAACATTTACTCCTTATTATGTCTAGAAAAAAAACAGGCTTTAGATTTTTGGTGAGTTGTTAAATTGCAATGTAAATTTATGCTAAATTGGTCCCTTAGTTTTTTGAAAATTCAGACTTTTTTAGTTATCACTGTCCAACAAAAGGTGAGAGAAGTAACTTATTCATTGATCTCCCCATTTTAAAATTTTAATTGATCACCCTCAACATGGCATGCTGCCAAAAGACATGACAGTTTCTATTGATTGACTAACCAGACCTGTTTTTCTTACATTTTGAGTAAATGTTCTAATGGACAATATTTGGTCGGTCGGACGGTACCGAATACATTAAATATCAAATATCTCAGCCATATCATGTTGGGTTGATATGAAACTTGGTCCAGATCTCCAGGTGAACCATACTCATCCTTCACCTCCTGCTACTACTACCACAGATGGTGGATGTGTCATTGAACTTTCTTGTTGTTATCTGATTCATGGTCTCGTTAACAGATGGAATAACTACATTACATAAAGAGTTTGTCAGTTTCTGTCTGAGGAGACAATCACTACTAACAATGCAACAAATGAGATGAGGTGCGGGTTGCCCGAGTAGATAACGGCTCAGAGAATGGACTCAGTGAGCAGCATTCAAACTCTAGTTTGGGTTCACTTCACACTAATGCCATTGGGAAAGGCAAGGATCAATAGTGCAGAGGGAAGTGAGTGATGTGACTTTGGGTGCTTGTTGCCTCTAAGTCTAATTCACATATTGTAAACGGGTTAAATAAGTAGTAATATGATATGTGGAGCCCAAGCAGGGATGGCTGACGCCACAGCCAGTGTAAGGGCACTACTTAATTAACGCAACAGAGAGCAACCCCAAGTATAAAATATGGAATCGGCTTTGCTGTGTGGTTCGGTTGAACCAGTATATTTGACACCACATCTTTTCTGTAAGGGACCCAGAAGATGTATATCCTATATTCTGGTTTGCTGTAGACTGTATAACTAAAAATCCATTAGTTGGTTACAGTAGTTTGTTACAAGAAAACAACTTTAAAAGACTGAAGCAAACTCAAGATAAGTCTTCATTCTACAATACAACATATTGATGATAGGATAAAACAGTTTCATATTTTTCATGCATCATTTTTGTCATTTTTTGATGAACTGAAAAAGTCTTTAGCTGGTTTCAACAATCATAAATGGCCGACGTGAAAGACAAATTTTAAAATGCCATAACTCTGCTCAACCACAACTTTATTAGTCAAAATAAGCACCATTAGAATCAACACAATGTTGCCAATGAGCTCATTTCATCACAATAAAAACTGGAGTCATGGGAGTTGGTCTGCATTGGTGTACACCTGCTGGTACATATCTGCATTAAAATCTGGAAAAAGAGGACAGATCTGGTGAATAGGGAGGATAGGACTGGACCTTCATTTCTAACTGTATCAGTGTTTGCTGTGTGGTTTGTGAAGTATGAGGTCTTGCATTAGGTGACTTTAACTGCAAGTGAACACTACCAATGATATTAGATTTTATGTAGGTATTATAGCTCTTTTGGTTATTATGTTGTTACTTCAATTGGAAGATTTAGATTCGTGTTTTATTAAAGGAACCATCAGTACTGAGGGCAACTTCTAAATTCTGTCCTCACTATATTTGCTACATTTATACACTTGTAAAATCCATGTTGTATTGCGATAACAATAACTTTGCTGTGTTGGATAACTGTTTGTGACAGAAATTACTCTATTTCTCTTTGACACTTAAATACTTGGTACTAGACCGATTGATTGCTTGCTTGTGAGGAGGAATACGAGATCTCTCTGGAAAGTATCCAGCCATTTTAAATATCTCAAGAATCGCCTGCGCAGCCATAATCTAACTTTGCAACCAATCAAAAGGGACCTTACTGTACACACATGGATAGACTCTCCCTTGGGGTTACTCAGTTGGCAGTGAGTTGCAACTTAGTGAGTGTGTATATTGTAATTAACTTATTTACTGATCAAACCTTTTTCCAATTTTTTAATTAATCACCCCCAACACGGCATGCTGTCAAAAAACATTGGTTGCATGACATTTTCTATTGTGTGACTAACCATACCTGTTTTCTATTAGGGTTTGTGGTGGTGATCATCAACTTTAACCAAGCATATAAACTGTTCATTCTGTTTCAAATAAATAATGTGCCAAGCTGAATTTATATATTTTTTCCATCGGCCATTTTACTACTGTATTTTGGAGAAAAACAATTTCAGATGTTATTTTCTTTTAAAGTGTTAGAAAGTTTATATTTACATTTATATTTTATGCATTCTTTTGCTAAACCTGATAGATGAAGGAATAAGCTTAAGTTAATTTGAAAAATAATTTATAGACCTAAAAAAGAAATTGCTAATCTATTAGACATTTGTTTTGCTGTTTGCTCTACTGAGAAAAAAGAGTTTTCTCATGAGCTAGCAAATGAATTTTTAAAACACTTTGCCTATAATGAATTTGTGTATCACTTTTTGTTCTCATTGTTGCCGTAAAAAAGACTTGGAACTCAAATACACCTGATAAAGGCTGAAAAATGTTCACTCACAAAAAGTACAAACCAATTATTTGCTTGTAAAAAATTTGTAGCCTGATACCTAACTTATTACTTTGTATTACATTATTTAAAAGGTTAGGTTTTAATATTTCATGAGGCAATTGGAAATCTCTTAACTTGGAAGAACATCATTAACTT
>VCCN01005801.1:5772648-5794619 GCA_006491835.1 Architeuthis dux | reverse complement strand
AAATAACCTTTCACCAAAGTTGCAAGTTAAAAACAGCCCTGTTGGCTGGGACCTAGAATATGCTGGCTGCATACCCAGCAGAGGCTATGGCCGCCCCAAAGAGGTGCCACCAGTTTTTGCATCAAAGTCGCAAGACTCTAGTTAAGGAAAAGTAACCTTTCACCAAAGTTGCAAGACTCTAGATATTGAAAAATAACCTTTGATCAAAGTCGCAAGACAACTAATTAAAAAGAAATAATAACCATTGACCAAAGTCGCAAGACTCTAATTAAAAACAAAATAACCTTTCACCAAAGTCGCAAGACTCAATTTAAGGAAAAGTAACCTTTCACCAAAGTCGCAAGACACTAATTTAAAAAAAAAAAAACCTTTCATCAAAGTCGCAGGACTCTAATTTAAAAAAAATAACTGTTTACCAAAGTCACAAGACTGTAGATAAGGAAAAATAACCTTTCACCAAAGTCGCAAGACACTAATTAAAAACAAAAAAATAACGTTTGACCAAAGTCATAAGACTATTTTTTTAAAAATAACCGTTCGCCAAAGTCGCATGATACTATTTTGGGGATTTTTAAACTGATTTTGGCAGTAAATGACACATCAAGGGTTGATATGCCGCTAAACAAATAAATCGATCTGATCAGTTTCACGCAGCCATTTTGATCGAAGGAAGACTGATTTTTTCTATTTTCATCCTGTACTACTAGAGTGTTGTTTTTATCGGGTATTTTTTCTCTTTATTATTCTCTGTTCCAATGTATAGGGGTTGGTGGTATTGGGAGGTATGTGGTTCAGCCAGAGTTAAATGACTTTCGGGTGGGGGATGATGGAAGAGAATTTTTAGTTGGGTGGGATGTTGGTGCCAGGTATGAATACAGCGTCGATAGGCACAATGCAGGTTAGCGAATGACAATGCCCATTGTTTTAACACAATTCATCACCATGGTTTTCTATGAAATGCTATGCAGGTAGTATACGGTACATATTGTGTAATATCGATTATAAATCATTTTTTTTTTTCAGGTATATTCATCATCACTGATGAGAATTTCACTTTTACCATACCAACATCCCAGCAATGTTGAAATACAGACTTTGATCCATATCCGCTGATGATGGAGTTTTTACTTTGAAACATATAACAAATAAAATTCCAGATATACACAATACTCCTGTTCTGTCTTAACTATAACAGTACAACTATATACAAATATATATATAATGGTTTAGAGCTAAAAAAGAGGTGAGGGAATGCAGGGCTGTCTGCTCTAGTGATCTGGTGAGTGAAGCAAGCTTCTACAGCCAGATTTGTTTACAGACTGTTTTAGTGCATTTGAGAGGTACCTTGATTCAATATAACAGAGGTGGGGGTGGGGCCTGCAGACCCCACAACTGCAAGGTGGGGGCATGATGGTGGATCTCTGATCGGATACCAAATGTATGCAAAACATTTTTCAGAGTTCCCAGACCCCAAAGATGGTGATGATGGTATGTTAGGACAAGTCGTCAAAGATTGGAGTGGTGGGAGGTACAGGAGACGGAGGTGTAGAAGAGGGTGATGCTGACTCTCTTAACAGCAAAACAAACACTGAACACTATTTTTTATCTATAAGCAAAAAAAGTGATGTAAAGCAGGGGATACATTAAAACTAAGCTAAACTTGGTAAATATCAAGTATATTCTGCTCCAGTATTTACAGTGTATATTAGTGATGTACCGGACACCCGATTCACATGGTGGCAGTGGTCTTTTGTGAATCTGATGCCAGATATCCGACCTGATTGATATTCTGGTACATCACTAGTGTATATACAGCTTTGTTGACACAAGGCCACTGCATCCAGTGCGGATCAAACTCATTACAGTAGTAATAGTCAGCATCTCAAGCTTGTTAACCATTAATACACTGATTGTGAAACTAGGGATTGCATGAAATCCTTAACGTACCAAGGTGGGGGCAAAGGGAGTGGCTCGCCCCGGGTAGCACCATCGAGGGGGGGGGGACATCAAGATGACTGCCTAAACATTTTTCTATAGTTTCTTAGTAATTCTTTTTCTAATGAAAGATTTGATATCTCTGAAAGTACCCAATGAAAATTTGCGGAAGGGTGGGAAATGGAGTAGGGAAGAGTTGGTTAAATTTTGGAGCGGATCCAGGAATTTGATTGAGAGATATTTTTCTGTTTCTTTTTTTTAATATATATGTATATATATGCTAATGACTGTCCACATGATATCTCCAATGGGTTTCAATGAAATTGTGTGGTAGTATAGACAATAGGTTATGAAGGAAATGATTAAATTTTGGTGTGGACCCATGCTCAATTACCTCCTCTACGTCGTAGTTATATGTCCATACCACATAATATCAGAGAAAATTCATGTCTGTCTATAAGATATCAGAAAAAATTCTGTAGTGGAGAGGTAGGGGGGGGTGACACCATGAGTTACAGCCATGGGTGACAAATGTCACAAAATCACTAGTTTCACAATCCTGCCGAAACATATATATATACACGCACACACACACGTCTACATTGATATAAGATTCACTAAAATTCAGTTTCCTAATTTTGTTTAGTTTTTTCCTTTTAGTAAAGTTCAAAGGAGAAAGAAAAAGTTCTAGTTGAATTAAAACATGGCTGAGATGTTAACTTTTCAGTCGATGTATCATTCTGGTATTTTGTTCTTTATTTTTTCCTTAACGGAGCAACTGGTGTCTCTAGAAGACAGCTTTTAAAAAAAATGAATATAACTTTTATTGACAAAGTATTTGTTGGCCATCTGTGTTCACACTGAACAAACTCCATTTTTTGTGAATTGCAAAGAGCAAGAAAGAATTTTGTGTTAATGTTATATATTTTGCTGCTGCATCTACACAATTATATATATAATCATTTTTCTTCCAGTGTGTGTGTATATATATATCTAATACTATAAAGATGACAAATGTTTGTTTCTTTGTAACTTTGTTTGCAACTTTGTTTCTAACTAACTAAATAAAAATTACCCATCATATGTCCAACTATTCATTCTATATTTTAGAAATATATAGATAGTGAGGGAATGCTGTTAGCCTCCCCAAAAAGTAAGCACTGCACCATTGATCAAATGTAATATTAAATACAATGCTTTTCACAAATTCTTCTAGAAACTTTCTTAGTTATTTGGAGCAAACTTGAAGTTGACTTCAGTTTGATCGACAGAAGTTCAGGAATTCCAATCTGAGGAGGTTGGAAACACTGACCTTTTTAGGTCTTCACATCAGAAAATAACTAGTGCATATATGGTCTGACTTTTAGGTTTGTTTAGTGAATTCTGATCATTAGTGACATGCTGGAAAATTGATACCTTGAAAATGAACCTGACGGAAGGATGAAAAATGTTGTATCCTAATTTCAGTGTATTTTTCTTATCTGGTTGTTGTTTTCTGAGATGTTCAGCTTGACTTGGAAATTAAAAAATTTGTGTTCACAAAATGTCAAACAGAAAGCCATTACATTGTGTAAGGCTTTTTTTTGGATTATTACATCAAATATTAAGTTTGTCATGATTAAAATAGAATGTTTTTCTTTTAACAGACAACTTTGTCTGTTCCTGCTGTCATTATGGAGAATGTATTGCCATGGTCGACTGCCATCAACACGTGCTATGGAGCCTATTTGACGAATGAGCTTCAATACCTTGGGGCCTATCAAGCCAGACATTTCAACCGCAAACAGTACAAAATCGTGTTGGATTTTAGCTGAGTCCACTAATGAGGTGATGGCTGGCTCTGCACAAAATAAATCCTCAACAGGAAAGCTTTAGATTAACCTGCAGCTCAAAAATCTGCCATCTTTTGCTGCATGCATTCTGCATCTGTTGATCTATTGATCCCTTTTTTGTTAGTACTGGGAGCAAATAGAGAAAGATTCAACAACTGACTGATTTCTTTCAACTTTATCTCTTTGATAAGCATAGAATGATGACATCTTAAATGTCTGCTCAATAATCTCTGGAGAACACAAAACTATGGCTAGTAAACAGTCTGATCTTGTCTAATCTTGACTGAAACTTTGTTGCAACTGTTACATAATAATGCACACAAGGTTAAAATATCAAGGGTTTCTGAAGTTATTTAAAATATCTGATCAATAATCCCAGTGAAGAACCCATGCTGATCTACTAGAAATATACAGGAGAAACTCAAGTCTAAACGCCATTGACCAAAACTGTAAGTGCAACATTTGTCCAGATAAAATCATGCTACAGCCATCCCTAAACAGTGTAACCAGAGGTCACAGCAAGAAGCTACAAATTCAAACAGCCACCAGTGTCAGAAAGCACTTCTTCTCAGACAGATCCGCTCCTATCTGGAACGAGCTATCAGATGCCACAGTCTCTTCTCCAAACATAAACATATTTAAATCAATTCTTAAAAAAGATCTCAGACACCATATGTTTGAATATGAATTTTCAAACTAAATGACAAAAAAAAAAGAAGCAATCTGAACAGAAACTCCAAACCACAGAGGGACTCAATAGATTGACTTTACTAGCCTAATATTGTCCTGCTTGAGATACAAATTGAGATACCAAAATTATCTCAGGAATAGAATTAGTCTTTGTTACATACTTAAAACATTAAGCTTACTTTTAGCTTTTTTCCGAGAATGATTTTTCCAGTTTTCTTAATTGTTTTACAACCTAACAGTTTCAAAAATAAAACAAATCTTTAAACCAAAGTATTAGTATATTTTCCTCCTAACTGGAAAAGGTCATTGGAATAATATACTGGACTGTGCTCTCAAGGTTTGGCATCTAGGCTTTAATGATATCTCAGAGGACAAGGGGAGTTACTTGGTGGTGCCTATTTCCTCTCCAAGTAACATGAGATAAGTAATACTCAAAGAACATGAAGAAACTTTCATTACTGAGTGACTAAAAATCAAGATGGAGGAGTGTTTGAATCTTACTATAATTCACCAATTTTCTGTCCATACGTGACAGCGTAACTCAGGAACCACACAATATATCCACATGAAATTTTCTAAGAGTAGTAATGGCACCCCGAGGCATGTTTTTAGCATACTGGTTTTTGAAAATTCAAAAAATAATAAAGATGTTTGGTCTGCGTTTGCACTCATCCCGATAATAATGATCAGATATCCATCTGTCTATATGATATTAAAAGTATGATTCTTTTTTTCTGTATGTGACCTCTGAGTAGCCAAACTAGTGTATTGTAGCCAGAGGTATTGAATTAAAGTACCTCTAAAATGTGCTAATTTAAAGAATGCAAAAAAGGTCTGTGTGGGGTCTGCTTTCTGCTTATAATAATAATCTGATTTCCATCTATATATCTATCTATCTAATGCTAAAAGCTTATTAAACTTATTAGCCATTGACACCTACATCTTGTTACATTCAGTGCCTTTGGAACTTTGGGTTGACATTTCTATTCATTTCATTGAAAGAAAATGAAAAACCAACTCCGCACATTGACATAAGTATCAACTGGCATACTTGTTTCACTTTATTTCAGTGATTAGTTTACCCATGCTGTCAAAAAAATGACGCTATATTTAATTATTTTTGCACTTGCATTGTACTTGAAAAATATAAAAAGACATTTTCTTGTTCTGCATTTTCTTGTTTATGTTCAACTAGAATGAACCCGGATTTTCTTTAAGCATTTGCAAAAAAATAAAAATAAATAATAAGGGAGACTACTCTATAAATACAATTTGATAATCATCTCTTGACAAATATTATCGGAAAAAAATATACACATCCACATGACATATCACATAAGTAGATTCCTTGATAGAAAATGTATGCCCGACTCCACCAATGACATAAGAGTCGACTGATACACTAGTTTTAAATAAATTAACTATCAGTGAGATTCAACTACTACAATAACTTTTGTTCTCTAGAATTTAAAGGTTAAAGAGGACAATCAATTTATGTTCATAGACAAGATGGAACCGTGCACGTAAACAGGAACAATAACTTTCTCGACTCAATTTTACAGAACTAATTTGGTTCTTTGGGGATTCCTGGCTCTAACAGAAACACACTGCACTCATTTGACCCCAAAGTACATTCTGAAAAAAGAAAAGAAATTTCTGTTTATTCAAGTGACGTATGAAAAGTGCTTTGCTGAAATCTATTTAGAGTTGAAATAATTTTTGACAATTGTGATTGACTCCCAAAGAGCAGAATTGATAAGACTTGTTTTTTGTCTGTTCTGTCTATTTTTTTTGATTTTTTTTCTCTATTATATTCTTGTTTATTATTCTAGTCAGTGATTTTTGAATCAACATACAATAGACTCTCATTGTTAAGTCACACATTATAACAGCACTATTTAATAACACACACATTCTAATGTCTTGTTTGTTTTTATATTCTTGCAAGACTATTTAGCTACTAATTTACCTCTGCCTCTGCCAATGAAGTTGGGAGAGGTATATATATATTCATTTATCTCCATCTATCCACTTGATATCTCCCAAGAATTCTCAATGAATTTCAATGAAATTTTGTGGAAGGGTGGGTTTTGAGCTACAAAAGAAGTGATTAAATTGTAATGTTTATATGTATGTTAAATCAATAAGTAATGTTTATATGTATGTTAAATCAATAAGTAATGTTTATATGTATGTTAAATCAATAAGTAATGTATATGTATGTAAACATGACGAAGCAAGCTCCCAGCAGCCCCCATTCCGTTTCCGGTCCCAGAAAAAGGGACCGGAAGTGGGAACAAGAAGGCATTAAGTTCTTAACTGGCGAACAGCCCTGTCACACATATTTTCTTGTTCCGACTTCTTTTCTTAACACGCTTAACCCATGGGAAGCCACTGTGATACCGGTCTCACATACAATTTAAATGATCTGCACAGTCTCTTATATAATATTGTATTTTATCCTTGATTTTAACTCATTAAGTGTACTAAGTGACATCTAATGAACATCCTGGTGCAGTCCCATGACTGTTTGTCAATTTACCTACCCAGAATCCTGCTTAATGTTCCCTCAAGTAGAAATGGGTCTGGGTTAAACACGGTTACAAATCAAACGCATGCTAATCTCAAACAGTTAGAACAGAAAGACTAATAAAGCGAACACAGACACTAAACACAACATAAATTATAGGGTGGATCTCGATCTCGATTTAGAAATATTTTTTATCGTTTTGCAGTAAAATAGGTTAAAAACAAACTGTTAAGAACAAATGTTCTATGAACAGAGTTATGGCCCTTACGTAGGGGGCACTCCCTAATTCTGATGACCACGTGACCGCAGATGAGCGGCCATTAGATGTTTACCAGTGGAACAATCAGGTTGTAAAGAAAATCAGTTTGTAATAAACTGTTGTCTTACTATCGTTTGTCAGTGTGTGACTTATTATTTTACACAAACAGTTAATTAAAAAAGGCTAAATTAAAATTTCAAGTGCTTTTTAGTTTTAGTTCTGCTCTGTGTTGTTCCTTGATGTTAAAAAAAGGCCAAATGTCATGTGAAATGAATTTTTCAAAAAAAGAGATGATTGTTCTGCAATCATTAGCGTTGCGGTAATTTTCCTGATCTGATCAATTTGTTCTGAACATTTTTAGCTGTATCATTTGCATGTTTCTTAGTTTGCTTGGTGTTTAAAAATGAGACAATTAACTGCAGGTCTGGTTAGTCAAGTGACCAATGTCTTTTGGCAGCATGTATTGTTGGTGGTGATCAATTAAAAACTGGAAAAAGGGGTGACCAATGAATAAGTTACTTCTCTCACCTTTTGTTGGGCAATAATCACTAAAAATGTCTGAATTCTCAAAATACAAGCATGGCACAAACTGGGGATCAATTTAGCATAAACATACATTGCAAATTGAACCCACCACCAAAACCCCATTTAAGGGGGGAATTTAAAAAAACGAAATTTTTTTCTAGACATTATAAGGAGTAAATGTTGAAATTTTCAGCCCTCTAGCTCCATTTGTATGGCCTGTACTTGTGATACATACATAGCAAGCCCGACAGGCAGAACAACTTGAAAACTGAAAAAAACCTATGTTGACATTTTTAGTGACAATTTTGGTTGATGGTTTCTAATAACTTTGAGATGAGAGACTAAATGCTTCACATTAACAGGCTCTCATTATCAAAATGATTTTTTGTTTTTGGTTAGAATGGTGAATAATAATAATAATATTATTACATGTGCTCATGGATGTCCACTGCGGAAAGAGCAGGCAAACGACCACCACCCCCACCCCCATCCAAATGGATTGCGTCTTATCGACGGTTTGAGAGTTGAAACCTTTATAGAGGCCATGAATCAGGGGGTCACTATGAACAGTGACAGCTTAGGACAAATCATAGCTTAGATATTCCTTAGTCCATTACCTGACAGCCCAACATCCGGATGTATCTTTTTGCACCTCCCCCGGATATATCCTTTTCCTCCCCGACTCCATGGTAAAGTTGCAGTGGATCCCCATGTATGTGATCGCTGTGTAATAAAACTTTGAAGTCTCTAGTTTTGCCTTTCCATTCAAGAGGAGGCACTCGCTATCATCAAATAACGCATGCCTTGCTGCGAGCAAAATTAGGTTCAAAAGGTTTCACTTGCTGAGTATTACATCATGCATTTTACCAGATGAAAAGCATATCTTGAGCCAACTAAGTGCTGAAGAGTGAAGTCAGTTACTTTCTTCATCTTCTTCTTTTTAAGCCCCTCGGTTGGGTCCTGACATTGTTCAATAAATTATGGGGAAATCCACCGGAATGAGAAAATGGATTCCTGCAGGAAAGGCGTTGGTAAACATTCTTTCCCAGAAACTAACAGCAAGCACATGTTGAATCGCAACACTCATTCAAGAAATATTTGTAAAAGGCTTCTAGCCTTCTTTTTTTTCTTGAAAAAAACATTCAATTTGCTTAAGGATGGGCTTCTCATGACTGAACTGTAAAAAAATGTATATAACCATTGCCGACACAAGAAAATAGTATTAGAGGAAAAGGAAAACATAAGAATAAAATATGAAAAATAAATCTCTGGTATCAAACTGTTGGTTTTAGAAGCTTTTCTTTTCTAATTTGTAACAACAACAAGAACAATCTTCACCAAATTTAGGGTAGTAAACTCTTCAATGTTTGTCTATCACGTTAAACCAAACAGATATATAAAATTAACATTTCCCTACAGTGATTTAAAATTACGACAAAGTGATTACTATATGGGTCTCTTACTAACTGAGACAAACTGACAAGTCTTATATGTTAAGTATCTTGAGTTATTCCCCTTAGGCAGGAGAGTGCTTATCGACTTCTGGCTGTTTTACGTTCTGGTAAGCGAGCAGCCATATTGTTTTTGGATAGATTAAGGAGACGCATGTGTGGTTGACTGATTCATTGTAAATATGTAAATGTATTACTAAATTGGATCTGTGTGAGTATGTCTTTTGTTTGCATTTTAAATCTGTTGATATCTGTCATAATAATCCTTACATTATAGACTTACAAATTTATTTATTATATATACAATGCAAAAGTTGCAGTAATCTTCTTCACACTTGAAATATAAGTAGTAATTGAGTTTTACCCTGCAACAGCCAGGCTTGTTTAGATCTTTATATTTAAAAATCTAATATCTAATAAAATGCAAGATACACTAATTCTAAAAAAACAATCTTCATTTTTCTCTTTCTTCTCATAAGGTAAAATATACATTTTCAAAAGTTTGATATGCTGAAATAATAGTTGAGGTTTTATTATTATTGTTGATATGTGTTATGTCAAATATACTGAGATTTCCAATGTTGAGTGCTCTACTTTTTTCTCAAACCTTGAAAATTTACTGTGCATCTTTGAGTCACACCTTTCTAGAAAAAGTTATTTGGATCTCCGGTATATAACATATAATGGAGCTAATGTTAAGGTAATTAAGACTAATATAAAAAGTTACTGTGAAAACAATAACAATGATGAGAGCGTAGTAATATCTAACAGTAAGCTGTAGTAGCAGTGGTAGTAATAGTGCCTCTTAGCCTTAAGGGTTAGTACTGTCGATAACAAACTAGCATGCTGATGAGACTAGAGAAAGAAAGAGTAATAGTTAACGATGTGCGTAAAAAAAGGATCTTTCTTTCTCTGACTGTTCCTGCAGTAGTAAAAGGAATGAAATGCATATTGCACATGGTAAAAACGCATTGATAATAAAGAATACAAATATTCTGCAATGGTAATAAGTATATTTATTACGGAAGAATATAACAAAAAGTAGTTCTCAGCTGATGAGAAGAGGAAGAATGCATTTAAAGAGTTTGTATACTACTTAGTAAAGTGTTAAAAAGTTCTTTGTTGGTTGAAGATGTTAAGAAAAAGAGTGTATGTATGAATGCATATGTACGTAATCGAAATTCGGAACAGCATAGATTTGTTTAGGCAACAAATCTGGAACTGAACAAAGATGAAGATTAGCTGGTCTTTTTATAGTAAGAGGTGAGTGGTGGATGTGTGGCTGGTTGAAATATCCTCTGAAAGAATGTCTAACGTCAAATTTCCAAGATGAAATGTAAGGTGACAAGAATACAGGGGTTTGCCAGACTTGTCTACAAAGTGTATCAAGTTGCGAGTCAAGTACATTATTGCGAGTCAAGTACATTATTTTCATGTCCTGAAAATTGGTTATCTAGAAGTGGATAGAAAACTTTATTTCTTGGAATCAAAATCTGGATGTCAAGTGGTTTCACTTGTTGACCGGAGTGTGTAAGTGCAAAAATATGTATATATCCATTACAAACTCGAGAATGAGCTGTAGAAACTGAAATTTATTATAATAGATAAATTAATAACAATCAGAAATTCATCAGTATTTTAACAGTATTGGTAGAATTTGGTAAATTAGTCAATTTATTATTAATAATTTTCCTGTGAGTGATGCTAGTTAGTCCTAGAAGTGCTAACTCATTACAATCAATTAAAATATAATTGCAACAGGATTTTGAGCAGGATTCCAATTTTCTTTTTACTCTCTCTAATTAAACCTTTCTTATTCTCATTTCCAAAAAGGAGAATATTGCATACTGAAAAGAAGGACTTGGAAAGATTGACTCCCTTGGATATCTTGTTAATGATGAGTTAAACAAAATCGGCCCTTTCTACACTGCAGCTCATCAGTAGTGTTGACAATGGCATCAACATGTAATAAAAATGCATTAACAGTTAACATATTTTTATTATATGTAGTTGCCATTGGCTTTCACTTCCCACTGTTCTAAGTATATATGAGGTAATTCTGACAGAGGACAGAGTGCTTAAAAGCTGAACTGTCCAGCGTAAAGCCAGACATCTGGCTACCCTCTATGGCTGGCAGTGGAGATCAGTGGTTCTACACTACGGAATTAAGAGAATTTAAAACTGCTATTTGGGCCTTTAATGAACAACACATTTATTTATTTATTGCCTCATTGAAAAAGAGTTTAATGCACTCCATAAAAGCACCAGTAATGTCAAAATGTATTCAAATTCCACACTGGGAACACTGTCCTACAGCTCTTGTTTGAGAGAGGATCAACCCTCCTCAAAACCCCCATGAAACACCTATGGATGCTTTGTGACACACTGGTTGAAAATTGCTGAATTAGACAACGGATATAAATGTTTTCGTTTTCAGTGTTAATTTATGATTACTTGGGAATATTTGGTTTCTTTATTTATAAAGTTTCTTTATCTAGATATTTAGAAAGAATTAATTGTGCCTTGTCCAAGCAGGGAGGGGTCCTGATCTGTCCCTGTACATAGTGTTTATACCTAATTACTTTGATTTTGTGATAAAAACAACAGCTTTGTTCACCTGAACTTGTAATTGATTTTTGACTACCACCAGTTCAGTTATAACGTGGTTGTCTTCCTTGGACCTCAACACCCACGTTATAAAGGGGGACTACTGTATAAGTAAAACTGGAAAATCTTAAAAGGGCTTCATCTAACATGTAACATCTACAATTCGCACAGTGGTTGGTTGTCTTGGCTGCATTCAGTTATTCATTGTGTCTAGTTGTTGTTTGAATGAAACATTCTGATATGCATTATTTAAATCCTTAGACACTGAATATATTTTTATTGAATTCAAAATCTTTCTTTTTTCTGACATGGCCATATAAAAAGATATACTACACTCATTTTTCCCATTGTTCAACTGAACAATTTATGGTTATGACTTAGAAACCAGGGAATATGGAAAAATCTTAAAATGCATAACTGAAAAATGTAATCATTTCTTTCGTAGTGCATAGCCCACCTTTCTTCACCTACTGGTCCTGCCAGAATTTATATAGCCCACCATTCTTCACTTGCTGGTCCTACCAGAATGTACATAGCCCACCATTCTTCACTTGCTGGTCCTGCCAGAATTTACATAGCCCACCATTCTTCACCTACTGGTCCTGCCAGAATTTATATAGCCCACCATTCTTCACTTGCTGGTCCTGCCAGAATTTACATAGCCCACCATTATTCACCTACTGGTCCTGCCAGAATTTACAGTAGACATATTCATAGCAGGGAGGTGCCTGTGGCCAAGTGGTGAGCAGCACAGAAAATGGAATCGGCAAGCCCAGTTCAAATTCTGGCTGAAACAATCTGCATTCACTTTGCACCAATGCCCGTGGGAAAGGTATGAATCCATCTCTTATGCCTCAGTTATGGGTAAAATAGCAAAACTGGGAAAATGCAATCTCCTCGTCAAGCGCTGTGAAAAGCTAGAAACAGACAGAGTAAGTGTTGTATAGCCATCTTGGATTTTGAGAAAAGGGAAGACTGAAAACTTGGTTTATAAAAATATGATAATATATTTTTATTGCATCAGAATATATTGTGCCATGGTGGCGAATGAATAGTGGGAGAGATATAATAAGAGCCGACAGGGAAATTGGTATTGTGTCTTCCCAAGCCTAGGTGCTCTGTCTCTCTTCCTTCTGAGGGTGCCTGTGTGGCTTTTTTGCAGTTCGAACACCCACACTGGTTTTCCAGCCCACCATCTGCAGCTCAGGGTTTAGTCAATATCATGTTTATGACTTTTGAACACCTGGTGTGTCTGTTTCCGGTCCTCGACACCTTGCAGTTTGGAGTTTATGACTTTCAACAGCTGTGGGGGTTAAGTCTATGACCCCCGCCCATGGCTACCTAAATATCTAACATAAGGAACATGTTCCCAAAAGGTACAGTTAATGGGGCTCTGGTGAAGCTTTGACAGACCTAGCAAGCCAGAAGTAGATTGTAATAATGCTCACGTCAAATAACCCAGCAACACCCTCAATGATATAAGCAGATGGATGACTGGTTTATTAAAAACATTAATAGCAGTTTACTGATAAGCAAATGTGGAAAACATATTAGCATATAAATATTGAATTCTTTTATCAAACACAATTGGAACCAGAAAGCACTCAGAGAGTGCCTACGTCTGCCAACGCCATTATCAGGGGAAGTAATTGAGCATAGATCCTCCCCAATATTGAATCACTTCTTCCATGGCCAATGCACACTCCCACACAAAATTTCATTGAAATTCATTGAGAACTTTTGGAGATATCATGTGGACAGACATGAACTTTTGGTGATATTATATGGTGTGAACATATTACTAGGACGCAGGGGAGGTAATTGTGCATGAATCTACCCCAAAATTCAATAATTTCATTGAGTACTTTTGGAGATATTGTGTGGACTGATAGACATGACAGAATACAAATACCTTTCCAACTTGGTTGGCAGAGGTAAATTATGATTCCTGATTTCTATTATTGAAATCAGGGTATAAAACAGCCAAATAATTTACAGTAAAAACTCACTTGCTAAAGATGATCGCTGTGCAAGCTGAAAGAATGATTGGACCACGGATCCAGTTCATTTTATGATAATAATCACACAGATAGGAAACAAAGAAAATTATATTAAACTTGTTTTGAGAATGTCTTTTATAAGGAAACAAATACAAAAATTTGAATAAAATAATTCTTTTTAATCATTTTAACCTTGAAGCATTTGGGTTTTTTTATGAAGGTTTCAGTCTAAATATTCAACTTTCTTTTATCCCAGATTTCTTCCCTCTCATTTCTATTTCTATATTTTTCACCTCTAATTTAATACAACATAAAAGTATGGAGTAAATTCTATTAAAATGCTATTCAAATATTTGCTGAAAGGCCATGACATTATTTCGAAATATCAAATACTCTGTGCCTCAAATGCAGAGTTAGCAAATTGCAACGTGAAGAAGAATGAAGTTGCGAATGATCTGTTCTTCTCATTTCTTCATCATTTTTCTTCCTTTCTTTCCTTCTTTCCTTCTTTTTTGCCCTTTCTCCAGAACTGTGCCCTCAGAAATAATGCTATTACTATATACCAGGAATTTGATAGTGTGCTTTGTGTTATTTTTAATACTTGATAGTCAGTTTTCTGGCAGCCCTTTTCGTTCTGAAATATTTAAATTCCGTACAATAAAAAGATGAAAAATTCTTATTTTTCTGCTACAGTTTCTACCCCTCGAATTCAATGCTCTGTGGTCTGGCAATTCCCATGATCCAGCACGTTTTGAATCTGCCGATAGAGTTTTTAAGGTTTTATATTACATGAAACAAGAAACACCTTGTTTGGAAGCATTATTTCCTGTTTTAAGCTTTGATAACACAACAATACGTGGATTGAGCTGGCAAGGCTAGGAGTTGGGCAAATGTTTTTTTCTAGTTTTGGCATATCATGTGGTCTGGCAATAGCCAGGTGCCAAGATTCCCAGATTAAACAGGTATGATTATGAAGTTGTTTTCAGATTTGTTACAGGCATGATATTAATTCAGTTTAATAATTTAAAAGAAACAACAAAAATGCGAAGACAAAAGAACAGACTTTCTGTCAAGGCTGAAAGTATCATGGCTTGGCTTCAAAATAAAGGTTTACAAGGGTCTACATTGTTTGTTACTAGCCTACAGGTGGACACAGGAGGCACTCCTGCGCTTATGAAGTTTTAAGGAGAGGAACAGCATACAGCAACTGATCCCACCCTTTAGACCAAGGGATTACATGTTGTCCCAAGGTCATAAGTTTTCTGCTGGAGTTTCCTTCTCCTTGGCAGATGCCCAAGCTGACTGTAGAGGTCTGCTGCTCTTCAAAGGAGTATTTTGACAGTATTGCTGACCTGAGTAGGCTGAAGCTCAAGTCCAGGACTCTCCATTAGTTTTACAGTTTTGTTACTTTTTATTTTCAGTATCATCATCATCACCACTGCAGCCTATATTATTTTGATATAGTGGAGTCCCTGGGAGGCTACAAGTACGGGTTACCCTGATTTTATGCTGGGGATGTGTTCCTTGAGGAAGTGGCGTAAACAAAATTGGCGCAAAATAAATCAATTATATAAGCATGTTTAAAATAAATTTTTATTTCATTAAATTTGCCTAGTTTTTACCTTCATGTTAATTTCAGTTGTTTTTATATACAACTTTCAATTCAGGCCGTTGTTTCTACGCCAACGAATAACAGTGCACTCGGATAATAAAGAATATGTCTTTGGTGAGAATCGAACTCACTCCCACATTGCCAGAGAGTGTCTAGTGTACACCTACTGCTTTTACCAGTCGACCACAAAGACTTCATGGATTAGCAGAAGCTGAATCACTCTTTTAAACTCACTCCTTATATCTGACTACTTCATCCAATAATAATAATAAAGATTGAAGTTTTGTTATAAATATAATATTAATTTGTTATTTCAATATATAAAATAAATAAGTTTATTAATAAAATACTAAATGAATTACCAAAAAGAAGAAATAATTTGGGCAAATTTCAAAGCAGTGTTATTGTAAATCAATCCAGCATAAAATGTAATCTTCATTCTAGTTAACTACATTGCGATTTTATATATGTAGATAATTATTTTAATATACCTGAAAAAATAATATTTCTTTTGAGCAATAACTTGCTTAAAGGCCGCCTTCAGCAGCTATTGAGCTGAATGTAAAATCACTTCCTATCTATAGAATTAATATTTTCCTCTCATTCTGGAGACGTTCACCCCTTTATCATCTGTCTCTTCTTCTTTCCTCTTTGTTGACCTTTCCCTCTCATTCTGGAGAGGTACAGCTGTTTCCTCATCGTCTCTTCTTCCTGCCTCCTTCTTAGCATTTCCCCACATCTTTTTGCACCATTCCCGATCTAGGAATTTCTCCTTCCCATACCTCAATAAGGCATAGTCTATAAAATAAATGACTGACAATTACTAAAGGACATGATATCGTCTGGATTAAGAACAAAGTGGTGTAGAAATCAAAGCAATATTGAAAACCATTTACATAATACTATATACTATAGTCTGAATGCCAACACATTGTTTCTCCAACTTCCATTTGAAAACGGCTGTATAAAGTTGAAACATGTTAAGGTAATAAATAATTGCAAATTATTCTGAGTCACCACATTGTCTTTTCCTAGCATCATAATACTATAAGCAGATTCTGTGTTCAAGTGTTACTTGTATTGGACAAATGTACTCTTTACATAGAATCAATACATTTAGTAAAAAACTATGCCATGAGATGAAAACGTGTCACTTTGGTGTAGACAAAAGTATTGTCTGAAAGAATCAATTATCAATTTAACATTCAATATGTTTTAGCTAAATACAGAAACTTAATCACTTGTATTTCTATTTTAAATTTGAACCCATTCAAGTTTCCTTTTTCACTATTAGAAACCAACAACCAAAACTGTCACCAAAACTGTCAAAACAGGTTTCTTCTGTTTTCAAGTCGATGGATAGGATTTATTCAACAAATATTGTTATGATTTGTGTATCTGGACACCTGGGGCGGAAATGTGGGTGAACCCAGTCACCTCAGGAAAAAGGTGTTTTGTCTAAATATTGTCAATGTTCAAAACAGGAAATGGGAACCGGTGATTAACACCGTGTGACACCACGTAGGCATTGGGGATCCGAAAGGCCTGAGACCGCTGTCCCTGCTGGGGACAGCCTGGTGGTTCTCCTTATCTTCTCTCTCCCACTCTTCACTCTCCGGCCGACAAAGATGTATGTTGTGTAATAAAAATATGTCCAGATATTTTTACAAGCAAGTCTTCAAGTTTTCTTTCTATCCAAGTCCAGGACACCCCACTATATAACAATATGTCAAAACTGTATGAAATTAGAAACCATCAATCAAAACTGTCAACATACGTTTCTACAGTTTTTAAGTTGGTCTGGTTGGCTGGCTATATATGTATCACATGTACAGATCACGTCGATGGAGCTAGAGGGCTGAAGATTTCAACATTTACTTCTTATTATGTCTAGAAAAAATGTTATTTTTCTTTTTTTAAATTCCTCCTCTAAATAGGTTTTTAGTGGGAGGTTTCAATTTACAATGTAAGTTTATGCTAAATTGATCCCTAGTTTGTGCCTGCTTGCTTTTTGAGAATTTGAAAAAAGGTGAGAGAAGTAGCTTATTCATTCATTACCCCTTTTTTTTTAATTGATCACCCCCAAAATGGTATGCTACCAAAAGATGTTGGTGACATGACGGTTTCTATTGAGTGACTAAGCAGACCTGTTCTGTGTTGGTTTCTTTCTTTTGTCATATTTCACTTTGCCATTCAATTTCTGTTCAACACAGTCGTTTATAATCTTACTGGCATTTGCTCAAATAATGATTTTCTATATTTTCTATTGAGAACTGCCCTCATTTAAAATCACCATCATGTTTTGACTTTCATTACATTTGAAATTTCTTTAATTACATTTCTTTGTAATTGTGGCACGTTTTTTTGATATTTGATATTAGAGACAACAACAAACAGAATTAACAGCAATTACTATTATTTTTTTATGTGTTTGCTTCTTTTAAATTTACAAAATGCTTTGATATGCATCACTTTTGAATAACTGGATGTTTGTCAAATCTCTATGATTGGTTTTTGATTGAATTTCTGCGATGGAGAATTATCATTATTACACACTGACTAGAGTCCTCATCTTAGTTGTTATAGTCATGTTCTGTCCATTGTACACTCCGGCCTCCTTCAAATGTCTGTCATTGGTAACCTTCTGGGAATTTCAAACCAAACCCTTTATTCAATCCATGGAAGTAGATTGTTCTCATTCTGATGTACATGCTAGAGCAGTGGTCCCCAACCCTGTGCCCATGTGTGCCATGGTGCCCGCCAACCTTTTTTCATGTGGCTGCCACAGACTGGCTACCATTGTTTTTAAAAATTATATTTTTAATACTACAATTAATTTTTTAATGTTACATATTTTAAGTCTTTGGTCCCACAACTTTTCCCACCATGTTTTATTAAATATTATTTATTAAATTAACAGAAGATCATCAGCTAACTGTGGCACAACTTTTCATTGAATGACGTTTCATAAAAAATTAAAAAATACACACATGCACGCCACACACACTTTTGCAATGCCTTACTAGAAGATACTGAAAATAAACAATCTGAGCTTATGTTACATACAGAAGTATGATGGCTCAGTAAAGGCAAATTTCTGACAAAATTTGTAAGCCTAATTGAAGAGATAAAAATCTTCCTCCAATCCAGAAATCAAAACTTTCATCAACTATGCGACTCTTGCTGGTTGGTGGATTTGGATTTTCTCAAAGACATCACATCACAGAAAAATTAAACTCTTTAAACTTGGAGCTTCAGGGAAACAATTAGCTAGAATAATAGGCTCTATAATTCATTTAAAGCAAAACTTGTTTTATGGATTTCTCACCTGAAGATGAAGTCTTTCACACATTTCCCAAATATAAAGAAAATGATAGGTGACAGTGACTTTAACCTGTCACCATTTGTAATCCACCTTCAATTGCTTCAGGAGTGGTTAAAAAAAAGATGTGAATGTTTTACTGTCATGGAGCCAATGATTACATTTTTATTGAATCCTTTTACTTGCCACGTAAATCAAACAGATATAGCTACAGTCATTGGCAGACTCATTCAAGTAAAAACAGAAGATTTAGAACTAGAGATTTTGGAACTGCAGAATGACATTGTGCCAAAATCATTTGTTTGTGAGAGAAAGATTTTCTTTGCTAAAAAGTGCAGCATACAAAATAAAATTGCTTTTTGGATCCACCTACCTTTGCAAATCACTGTTTTTGGCTCTGAATATCATAAAATCACAATACAGATCTCATCTTACCAATGATGAGCATCTTGATTATTGTTTACGAACAGCAATATCATCCTACTCTCCTAACTATGAGGCATTGGTCAATGAAGTTCAGTGCCAAAAATCACATTGACTGTGAGATTTTTAGGGACAGATTTTATTACCAAAAAAATATATTTTATCATCTCAGACTGCTATAATGCAAGGAATTCGGGTTCTCAGATGCTAAGAAATTCAAAATTTTCCGGGACTTCACCTTACAGTGCCCCCCAAACCCCCAGCTGCATTTGGCTTGGTTAGCTCTGCCCTCTCCATTTTTTCTCTTGTTATGGCCCTGTTTATGCATTATTTTACATTTTTTAATTTTATTAATTTTGTTTGTGGTTTTATAGTTTTGTTTTTAGTTTATTGGAATTAGTTTTGTTTTGTGTATTATACTCATTGCTTTACATAGCAACCTCATGTTATATCGCCCATAAATTCATTAAGTCAAAACTACAAACTTGTCTTGATTTTTTTTCCATAATAAATATGACAATTAGTCACTCAATAAAAACCGTCACATGACCAATGTCTTTTGGCAGCATGCCATGTTGGGGGTGATAAATTGAAAAATAGGTGATCAATGAATAAGTTACTTCTCTCGCCTTTTGTTGGGCAGTGATCACTAAAAAAGTATGAATTTTCAAAACAAATAAGCGGACAAAAAAAAAAATAAGGGATCAATTTAGCATAAACTTACATTGCAAACTGAACCCCACGCTAAAAAAATATCATTTTGAAAAGTAAATGGTGCCCGGTGCACTAATGGTAGTTGTGAAAGTGCTCTTTGACACAAAAAGGTTGGGGACCCCTGTGCTATAGGATATCTTGTATCAGTTAATTCATCTTTGCGATGTTGATTGTTTTGTTGAGTATATGCCTTTTTTGCACTACCCAACACAGGAATTGAACTCATAACCATAAGGTAGGTTACTAGATATGCTTAACCAATGCTTTTATCCACTAAGCCATGTGCCCTGTAGAATAATCCGGTGGTGGAAACTTGGAGCCTTAAACCTAATGTCACTTGGCTGCCTCTACAAATGAACCAGAGTTTGATTTTGGTTACCAGTAGTGTAATCAGGAAGTAGGATTTTAGTCTTAAGCTTAATGTCCTTTCTATGGCAATGGGGAGGCTGTATGTAGCAAAAATGTCAGACAACCATTGAACATCATGACTCACAACAATGACGGACGTTATAGTCTAAGAACTTTAGCACAAATACTATGGTAAATTCTTTAAATTAATTTAAACAAGCTGATTTTTGCAGGATAGTTGCCACATGACACCAGAAACACTGTACTAAACATCCCCTGGAATCCCAATGGAGCCTCTCGAGAAATCCAACATGGTGTTCAAGATGGCCACCATTTTTAGACAAAATATTGAAAATTGCAACCAAACCAAACCTGATATTTGGGGGTCTATTTCTATGTTTTAGAGGTTGGAAAATTGATGTGATATTTTTGCATGATAGTTACAAATTCAATATGGATACCAAAATGCTGCTGTATCTGGGCAGAATAGTGAGGAAAGCCATAACTTTGCAACCAGAACAAATACAAAGTCGAATTTGGAGTAAAACTCTATGTTTCAATGGTTGGGCAATTGATTTCAACCCATTATATTTGGGCCATATTCATGATTACTCTCTAAAACCAAATATGGCTCCCAAAATGGCCATCAGTAGTAACCATGTTTTAGAATTTCAGTCAGAAAATACATGATTTTGGTATGCATATACAGTTGAGAAAATAGGCAAGTTGATAAAATGAATTAGGGTTTAAGAAGCATTCCACAGTGAAAACTGAGGAAACTGAGTAACATTAATTCTCACCCTCTTCATCAGTAACAATTGGGTAAATACTCTGACATGTCTGTCCATTACAATGGCTACACATTCTGACATGTCTGTCCATTACAATAGCTACACATCGGTGAACAATGTAACCCAGCTTTCATGCAACCTCAAGATTTCAGACAACCTGTTTTGCAGCCACAAGCAATCAAATTCAGAATTCTGTCAGGAGCAACCCAATCTAACAAATACTTTACTGAGATTTGATAAGGACTCAACTATCTTTGTAGCCTTTATATATAGTGGTTGGTCAAAAGTGACAAGACAGCATCCAAGATAATCCTTCTCAAAAAGCGACTGTACAAACAATGGCGCAGACTAAATTGTGATTGGATTTGAAAGGTCTAGTTTAATTAAAGGAAGGATACAGTCCGAGGCCAGCATGGCCTACCGTGCACCCCTCCCTATTATTCTATGATCAGAAAAGAGATGTTCCCAAGAAGAAAGTTGGGAAGAACTACCTCATTTGCATAAAACAATATGGCCACCAGCACATACCAAAAACAACAGAATTTCATATCTAGTTTCCCAATTGACATATCTGAGTACTTTAAAGAGCTAAAACATGGGTTTCAGAGATGAGGAATTCAAAAATACACCTTATTTTACCATAACATTAATTCATTCAGCAGGTATTTCAGCATTTTACAAGGAAATATCAAGTATATTTTATTGGCCAAAGTCTATAGATTGTGGATTTAATTCATGAAGGAGATACATACATATATATTGTTAGAAAGAGAATTTTATCAACTTTCCAATGGTATATGTTCCCAAGTATCTGTTGGGCTTAAAAAATTACAACCCAAGATGTGAAGCTAAGTATTCCGCATATTATGAGAAAAATTCAAGTACACACGCCAAAGTCTATGAATTGTGGAATTAATTCTTGATGGAGGTAT
>VCCN01005801.1:5739179-5751318 GCA_006491835.1 Architeuthis dux | reverse complement strand
GTCAAGTTATTCTGACCCCAGCTTTGGCGCGATCAAATTTGGTGTCGCCTTTCTACGTAGGAAAAATGTCCATAAATTCACCAGGGATCCCACTTATATTCTCATTAGTGGAGACAAAACCGGGTGAAAAAAGACTTTGTCTGTCTATGAAGACCGATTCCCTATCATCAGTAGTGCACGGTGGCACCTGGTAACTCCTCATCCCATGTCTTACACCCGGACACCTGGTTCTTTTGAAATTTTACCCTCAAACCATGTGCATCTGGCTTCAGCTACACAGGCTTCTACTGAGATTAACAGTTTGCTTCAGCAAGAATATTCCCAAAGAAGAACCATACAAATTGAATGTTGGCATATTTGCCTGAACACTGCGAATCCTTGCCTTCATTTCAGTGTCGCGGAGGTTTTTAATAGACCAGTCTCATAATTTTATTAGCTCAATGTAATTGTTTAAAACTGACTCATAGGCTTCACCGTGAATGGTCCATCTAGTTGGGCAAAGAGCATTTAGAATCGTTTTTTGTTTGCTTTCTCATTTCATCCAGCTTTATATTTTGTTTTGGTTTAAGGCGTGTCTGTGACAGTGGGTATAAAGGGATCTAACCATTGATTGCTTTAATTTGGGTTGCAACACCAGTCTTTGCACCTGCCATCACTGTGAATTTGGATATCTTTTTCTGCAACCATTCTAGAATTGAGGAGTCTTCATCACATCTCAGTTTTAACAACTGATAGAAATTAGAGTCTACCTCACTTTTCTTGGTTGCTTTCCAGTCTCCTCGCAGAGTTAGAGCTTGCTAGATACTGTATATTTCCCAGTATTTTTAGCAGAATTCTGCGACAATTGTATATCTCTAGTGCATGTTGGGTAGAAAACATCTCACCAACATCTCCTTTCACAGTTGAGGGCATCTCTTTCAATCTTGCTGCAGCTTCTCTGTGGCAATCTGATGATTCATGTTTGTGCTAATGCTTTTTTCCAATTCTGGAAACCTGTCTCAATGAAAGCAATTTCACCTTTTGTCGACAAAACCATGTTGTGTTGAAATGCTTTAATACAGGTAAAGCAGAATGCTGAGTCGGAATCTGCGTCATAGTGCAACCAATTGAATTTGTCAAACCATGATGATGGGAATTTAAAATACTGCGGCTGGTTGATTTCTGTCAATAACCTGATATGGGCACTTGGATTTTCTGATACAATGCTGGTTGTTTGCTCAGACGTAGAAGTTGACGGGGTGGGTATTATCACCCACTAATATGCATTGTTTATTGACTCTGTATTCATTTAGACAAAAGTATTGATTATTTTTGACTGTCCTGAGATTTTGTGCCATTTTTTTCTTTTTAGTGAAAAAACCTTGTCTGTAATCTCCTTCATTGTCAATGCGTTTAATCCAGTGGTGAATATGAAATCACATCACATAGATTGAACATTATACAGTGAAAATTTCAGATCAGGTATGCTATTTTCTTGTTAAAAAAGTGCAAGCTGCTGATCATCAATCAAATCATGGGTGTAAGCTTGGTTTAATGACAGATATTAACAGATTAAAAATGCAACAAAAGATTATGTACTTACAGGTCCTCTCCGATCTACTAATCACAATACAATAATGGCTGCTCGTTGACCAGAATGTAAAACAGTGCCCCCTAGCGGAAGTTTTCTGCCTATGGGGAATAACTCATGATACTTACTTAACAATGAGATACCCTCTTCTGAATTTTCTTCAGTTTGCCAATTTGTGCCAGATGTCTTCCGATGGTTGTATTGGCTACCCCTACTTTTGCTCCCAATGCCTGAGTGTTTGTTTCTGGATGAGCCTTCATGGCTGCCCTTCATTGTTGAGTGACAACTTGTGACCACAACCAGGCTCATCTTGGAAATCCAGACCATCAGATGTAAATCTTTTGAACCAATGACGCATTTTCCGTTCTGTTGATGTTCCAGGTTGCTTTGGCAGCATAATACCCAAGTTTGAACTCTTGAAGCATATAGATATGAAAATCATGTTTATTCATCTTTGTTTTGATGCCCTATTAAAAAATTAAAAATAAAAGTTTTCAAAAAATTCAAACAACATCCAAAACAAGGAGACATAGTTTTAAAATGATATATAGATGTATACATAAACAGAAAGAAATGTTGCAAAAACAAAAAAACATCAGACTAATGCAATACAAGAACAGCCATTTATTTTGGTTCAACCTAATAAAACTTCATAAAAAATGAATTGCAACTTTTCTGAACTTTTTGCAATACAGAGACATGAAATAAAATGTCTACAATGCTCAGAATTCTTTGTCTCTTCATACATTTAGGAAATTGGATAGAATCACAAATGCAAATGTAGGTCTATAAATGTTTGTGCATACATAATTCTTTTCTCTCCTTGCATTATAGAAAGAAGAAAAAAAAGAAGCTGTTTTTCATTTTCTTTGCTTCTTGTCCAACATACTGTCAATTTTATTTATTTGTCACGCGTGCCCTGTGATTTCCACATGACACAGACGAGACCCAGCCCCAAAATGTGAACAGTCAGGAGCCAGTCCTACGAAAACATCCAATTATTTTTGGCTAGTGATATTTGTTTGGTTTTTTATTGAATGTTACCTGCCTGTGATGTCACTCGTCTTACATATTTCTTATGACTGTGACATAAATTGTATATATGTATAAATATATATGTGGGTGTATGTGTATGTATATATATGTATAAATGTATATATATATATATATGTATAAATGTGTGTGTGTGTGCGTGTATATATATATGTTTGTGAAAAAAGGAAAGCCAAACTTTTGATTTATGGCATCAATGTTTTTATTTTTTGTCATAGGTGTTTAAAAATAATAATTATTATTAGCCTTTACCGGTTTCAACTTGTGTTTTTTCAAAAGGGACTTCTGTTTCTGCTATACTGAGCTTTTTTATAGTGTGTATTTGGATGGCTCCGCCCAGAGCCCTTGGTTGGTCATCAGAATGTACTGTCCGTAATTTGATATCTGTGTTTGAAGGATGTATTCCCTTAGTTGGGGTAACAGCTATATCCTGGTTTAACGTGTAGAAGTCCCATGGGGGCTTATTGTTTTGGCCAGTTGACAGCTATTGGAATGAGATGTTATGCTTTGGGTATATTTTTTAATGTAAATGGTTTTACTGAATTTATTTATATATATTGTTGCTTTTCTTTGTGACTCCCTGAATTTGACTGTACCACACTTTGCATTCATAGAAAAGAAATAAACAGACCAATTTTTTATATTTTGACATAATAAAAAATAGAAAGTTGGAGAATAAGAAAAAACAGGATTTCACCATGAATATAACTCAGAGATACATTATAGTTTATCTCTTTTTTAATCAGACTATTTTCTCTTTACATACACAGACATAACAAATCTATACACAAATAATATACTAGTGCTTCCCAGTATATATACTAAAAATTGGATGTACTGATAACAAACATACGTGTGAATATATATACAAATCTATGTAGGTTTGAATATATGCAAATGCATACATATATTCATGTTTAAATATAAACATGAGGAAGATGACCATATTGCCTTTACAAAAATCAAATTCATCGTTTTGGTAACTTTTTCTTTGTTTACTGATAGGTACAATAACATTTATTAAACCAACATGTATTCAAACTGATATATTTTACATAATAAAATATATCACAATTATCATCATCAGCCATCATAAGTCCACTGCTGGACAAAGACCTTTCCCATCTCCTTCCAGGCCTAGTGTGACTGTGCTGGCTTCTGCCATGTCTTACCTGCAAATTTCATCTCTCCATCTTATGTCTAGTCTTCTACTACTGCATTTGCTGTCTCTTGGGCACCAATCGACTAACCTTTTGTACCGTCTGTTATCCCTTTTTCTTGATTTGTGTCCAGCCACCTCTGTTACTGTCTAACATGTATAAACTATTACCAAAAATAGGTCTGCTTAGTCACTCAATAGAAACCATCATGTTACCAACATCTTTTGGCAGCCTGCCATGTTGGAGGTGATCAATGAATAAGTTACTGCTCTCGTTTTTTGTTGAATTTTCATAAACTTACATTGTAAATTGAACTCCCACTAAAACCTATTATGGGGGGAATTTTAAAAAAAAAGAAAGTTTTTTCTAGACATAATAAGGAGTACATTTTTAAATTGTCAGCCCTCTAGCTCCATTAGTGCGGCCTGTATGTGTGATACATACATAGCCAGCCAGCTGGACCAACTTGAAAACTGAAGAAACCTATTTTGACAGTTTTGGTTGACAGTTTCTAACACTCACAGACTAGCTAACACTGCAAATGAAAATCAAGCACACAGACAGGGAGGTTTCATGAGTGGCTACTCAACAATAGACCACAATATAATACAATACAATAAATGAGCTGATCAAAAAGACAACAGAATAAACATTTATAAATACATACATGTGATATATATTGATAGACATACACATAGAACATTTTATTGTAAATATATATCAAGCATCAGGGAAATTTTTAAATATACATTAAAAAAGATCATTTCATTTACCCCCCACCTCACCAGAACGGCGCCCCCTTACCGGAAATTGATAATCACTCTCCTGCCCAAGGGGAATAACTCAAAATACTTACTTAACATATGGGATCAGGTAGAATATTCATAGAGAAAATGCATATTTTGGTGAATGGAGAATGAAATAAATACTCAGAATATATGTGTTGTTATGGTGAAAGAAATATTGAAGCACAACTGGGTCAGCAAACGAGACTAGCTAAGTTAAAGTTAAGACCAGCACCTTCCCCATTCCCCATCTCATGTCACATTTTTTTCTAATGTTTTAAATGTAATTAATTACAAAAGTAAATAAGGACATATATGTAAAGAAGCCTGTGATTGGTAGGCATATATCAGATTTATACCTTTGTATATTTAGAGTTGAGTGAATGACATTGGTTTGTATTGATAAAATCCACTTTACTGTTTTGAAATCTGCTGTATTATTTCAATTGATATATATTGAAAACTCAAGGACTCTTCTTAAAGTTATAGAGAAATATTAACATTCCAAGCTTTGTTTGGACAATGTTACAGTCAACCCTGCTTTTTCCTTATGAATTATACACCTGAGGAAGGCATTAGAATGATCAGCTGAAATCTTTTGCTAACAACAATACAAAGAAGTTCAATTGTCTGGAAAAAGCTTGGAATTAATATTGGCCTCTTGACTTTATGCTGCAGACACATGCAAACTTAGTTATGAATGAGTACATGAATAAAAAACCTTGTATGAATATACAAATAATGGCATACTTCTTGCATTGCGTATTTTGGCTTTAAAAATGATAAAATCATTTTCTTTTTATTCTATGAATTGGATTTTGCCAAGGTTTTTATATTTTAAAATGCATTTTTTTGCAAATGAAATATTCAGCAATAGCTTCTTTTTTTTCTTCAATATCTTGGATTTTTTAAATACATTTTCTGATATCCGTATAATTTCAGGTAGGTTGAGAGTAAGATACTAAAAATGTTGCAGTAATATAGAGAAATAACAGGAAGATATAATATATCTATATATTACTAAAAGTCTGATTCTGTTTATCTGTTATGACCTGTAAGTAGCCAAAATGCATTGTAGCCGGAAGTATTGAATTGTGATATAAATAAAGAAATAACAGGAAGATATTATATATCTATATAATACTAAAAGTCTGAATCTGTTTATCTGTATGTGACCTCTAATTAGCCAGAACAGTTGTAACCAGAGGTATTAAGGTAATTAAAGTGATTTGCAAATGAATAATAATATTGTGGAGTCTGTGTTCGCGCTCACTCTTATCTATATTATAATGACCAATTTGCCAAGGGAGATAAGTATCAAATACTAATTATAGAGCAGTCTACTTTATTGTTATTATTTATTTGCAAAGGTGTAAAAAGTATGGATTCATTCTGGTTTCATCAGATTGCACTACATTTTACTCAGTGTAATCCAATGGGTCACAAGGTTGTCTAGTATATACTAATCTTAGCTTAGTCAAGCACAAGGCCACCATACTCAGGCACACACGGTCAAGCTCACTTCAATTGGTCAGATAGACAAGCTTACTAACCATTGATTTATAGTAGGCTCAACGCACTATCATCATCATCAGCCGTTATGTCCACTGCTTTTCCCATCTCCTTCCATGATGACCTATCTTGTGCTAATCTCTGCCAAATCTTACCGGCAAACATTTCTATCTCGTCCCTCCATCTTGTGTCCGGTCTTTTTCTACTTCGTTTACTGTCCCATGGACACCAGTTGGTTAGTCTTTTCCCCCATCTATTGTCATCTCTTCTTGCTAGGTGGCCAGCCCATCTCCATTTTTGCTGCTTAATTAGTTGTATAATATCTTTCACTCTAGTTCTCTCTCTGATCCATGTTGACCTTTTTCTATCTCTTAGCATTGCTCTTTCCATGGCTCTCCTGTGCTATTCTGAATTGGTTTTAATTGTTTTAATAAACATTCTTTTATATAGAAAAAGTAATGTCAAGGTTTGCTAGAATTTACTCAATCACAGATCTGTATGAAGGTGGTAAGGAAAATTCTGCTGTTTTATGCGTCCGTATTAATTAGCTGCAGGTTAACTGGCAGAATGACCTGACCTTAGTTCATAATTGACCATATTGCTGAAAACCATGTCTCCTCCTCATCAACATGATGCCTCTTTATTGATTGTAGTAAGGGACTTAATTAATTAATATTCTAATTATATCCAAGCATTGCTATTATTCTGTCATGCACTTCGATTTAACCTTGGCTGATTGTTTTCCTGGTTTGTCCGTCTTAGAGCGGGAGCTGTTTCTTATGCATTACTACACTCTCTTCTCATGATGTTCCCTGTTCAATTCTCTAGATGGCAATTTCATAATGGTTGTAGTCCCTTATTCAGTTTCGTAATGAATTAAAAATACATTAGAAAAATGTGACACAAGGTCAAAAATTGGAAGGTGCTCGTCTTCTCTATCTTAACTTTAACTATTTAATATTATACCTAATCCCATATGTTAAGTATTTTGAGTTATTCCCGTTAGGCAGGAGAGTGCTTATCAACTTCCGGTAAGAGGGCCCCATTCTGGTGAATGAACAGCCATATTGTTTTTAAGAGATCAGAGAAGACACGCACATTGTAAATGTATGAATAAAAGATATGTGTGTACGTCTTCTGTTTGTATTATTACATATATGTATTTATTTTTGTAATGAATTACATTTAAAAAATTAGAAACGTGAGTTGGGGAATGGGGAAGGTGCTGGTCTTAACTTTAACTTAGCTAGTCTTGAGTATTTCTTTCATTCTACATTCACCAACATGCTGCATTTTCTCTATGAGTATTCTACCTAATCCCATATTTACAAATTCTTGTGGGAGGGGTGTAATGTTTATATGTATCCATGCTTATATATGTATGTTTTAAAATGAATAAACACACCGAGAATTTACCCAACAGCCCCTGTTTTTACGAGCCCTGTTTCCGGTCACGAAAACGGGAGCCTGGAAGTGGGAGCTGGAAAGATCTCTCTGGTCAGGCAAATAACCCGGACAACACGTGTCTTGTTTCGTCTCTCAGCTTCTTTTTTTCTTTTAACATGCTTAAACATGGTTGTGAAGCAAACTCATTCTAATCTCACACAGCTAGAACAGAAAGACTAACAAAGTGGAGGCACTAAACACAACAAGAACATTACAAGGGGGATAAATGAAGTGATTTTTATGTATATTTAAAAATTTCCACAATGTTTAGATATGTATTTATAATAAAATAATGGTTGTAGTCCTGACTCTGTAGTTTTGCTTCAGAAGTTGGGTTTTATGCTTTAAAATGTTTGATTATGTTGGTTGTAAATGGTGGTGTTTTTGTTTTTTTTTCAAAAAGATTTTACTATGATTCAAAATCGGTTTTTGATTGGCTAAAAGAAATGTTTGTGTTTCGTTAATTTGTTTGTTATTGGTTTAAAAGTGTTTGTTTGTGAAAGGATTGTAAAATGTAAGAATGCGTGGGCGGCTGGGTGGCAAATTGTCTTTTAGCCGGAACCAAGTTAGCCATTTCGAGCCGGGGGGTGGTCTTTCTTGTGACTCATTATTTTTGTTTTTTGAGTCTGTATGCTTTTAGCCTGTGAAGCAAAAAAACCTGTTAGCTGTTCCCAGTGGGGTTTTGACAAGTCATAAAACCATGATGTCAACATACAGCTGACATCTGTGGGATAAAATGCAGGTGGGCTTCCTATTTTGAGAGTGAGAAAAAAAAAACCTGATGATGATATTTAGATCTGCTTCATGCTTATTCATGTAAATAAGTGGCCGCATGCATGAGAAGTTCCAGAACACACTATTTTTTCGTTATTTTTAGAGCTACAATGCTCCGATTTTTGTTAATTTGAAGCTTGAACACTATGAATCATAGCAGTGTTCAAGTTACAAAATAAAAAAATAACTGAGAATTGTTGCTCTGAAAATAATGAAAATATCAACTTTTCAAAAATGGTGTGTTGGACACTTATCATATGTGGCCAATCATATGCACAATATTTACATTTCTAAATATGTGTATTGATTAAAATATGCATAATATTTACATTTCTAAATATGTGTATTGATTAAAATATGCATAAATATATTAATCACTGCTACCCATGACACTGGTTTATTGCTGGGTTTAGGTTATTCATGTGTTCTTAGATTTCTTATCTATGTATCCGGACTTTGCCCAACCCTAACTGTTCATAGTAGTAATTTTGCACACACTGACTTCAATGAATAGGGAAAATGTCTTTTTTTTGTTTTTGGAAAATTCTCCCGTATAATAAGTTTTTAGAGGGGGGTTCAATATGCAATGTAAGTTTATGCTAAATTGGTCACTTGTTTTTTTGAACATTCAGACCTATTTTAGTGATCACAGCCCAACAAAAGGTGAGAGAAGTAACTTATTCATTGATCACCCGTTTTTTCCAACTTTTTAATTGATCACCCCCAACACAGCATATATTGATGGCAGTGATTCATAATTTTCCTTCGAATGCTAGTTTACACTATTTTTTATTTATTGATGCATGTATGTTTAATGTGTATAAAGGAATTAAATAGGGTAAGATTGAAAAGCATATTCGTAAGTGATTAATATTTAGGATCTTTTTGGGGATCTTATCGTTGAACATTACTTTTGTCTTTGTTCTGTTCATCTTTAAGCCTACTTTTTCTTTTTTTTTTGTCCCCAAAAAGATCATAAAGATAGAGGGAGAGGCTCTAGAAGAGGTTGATGAATACATCTACCTAGGACAGGTAATAAAGTTAGAGAAAGACCATGACAGCAAAATAAAATGACACATAACGATAGGTTGGAAAGCATTCGGTATGAATAGAGACATTTTGAAAAGCACCTAGCCAATGTGCCTAAAGCCTAAAGTTTACAATGGTTGCATAATACCAGCCATGACATACATATGCGAAACATGGTAATTAACAAAACGAACTGAAAACCAACTTAGAATACCACAGAGAGCCATGGAAAGAGCAATGCTTAGGATAACTCCAAGAGATAGAAAAAGATCAACATGGATCTGAGGGAGGACTAGAGTGAAGGATATTATACAAATAATTAAGCAGCAAACATGGAGATGGGCTGGCCACCTAGCAAGAAAATGACAATAGATGGGGGTAAATGCAGTAGGAAAAGACCAGGCACAAGATGAAAGGATAAGTTGTCATGGAAGGAGATGAGAAAGGCCTTTGTCCAGCATTGGACTCACAACGGCTGATGATGATGATGAATATTTAGGAGCAAATAGATTTACATTTTCTGATATTTTGCAGAGTCTGTGAGTAGTTAATCCCCATGAAAGACAATGAATATACAGGCTTTGCCTCCCATTATCCAAAAGTAGATTTTGCCTATAACAAACCTTTCATAAGCAGAAATGGCATAAAGCAAAGAAGCTTAGGTTTAGATGATACCTTAGGACACATCTTACTAATGGAGGCACAAAATAAATCTAGATAAAGCGCAGATGCTCACAAACACAGTTCAAAGTTATGGCAGATTGAGTTGTTTCATAAAAGCAAGCTGGCGTAAAGAGCAAACTTTCATAAGCTAGGGGATAACCACATTTGAATTTCTATGGGATCATTTTTTCTAGAAAAAAAACTATGGAATTCATTTCAGTGGAAGTGTCCATTGTTTCAAGCCGGGCTGGATTAAGCTAGTGCAGGGTCCGTAGCATATGTTATAAAGGGGCCCCAAATTATGAAAATACATATAAATATTAAAGCACATACATTTTTTCATTTGCTTTTTTGCTATACAGCCAGTTAATGACAAATATGTCTGACATTTCAGGAATAGTATTATTTTGTTTTCTTTTTATGTTTGTGTGGCGGTTTTTACTTCAGATTCAAATACCTTTGTATTTATCTGTGGTGTATGTATCACATATATACCACACTCCCATTAATTATTAATAATCGGTTAAAATTGCTAACCTTGAACACCGTTGTTCATAAAAGTTGAAGGCAGTATAGAACTATAGTAATAGAGCAAGTGCAGAATCACTGAATTGATTGATAGCTTGCAAGCATTTAGCGTGAGGTTTCTGAAATTGTGGGGCCTTTGACATTTGCTCTTTATGCTACATAGTTAATTCGGCACTGGTTTCAATTGGTAGGTATCAGATATTTTTATCAGCAAAATTGTTACCTTTAAGTGGATGAGTCTTTTGTTATGGACAGAGAAACAGATAAAATCACACTGTTCATTATATAAGTAGATATTATCAATGAATAAAATTGGCAGACAAATCAGTATTAAAGATGACACTTGTCACAACATTAACAAAAGAATTTATTTTAACAAACAAAAATAAATTTTGTTAGCATGGAATTAATAGGATAAAAAGTTCTGAGGTTAAGCATCCAGCTTATTTTCTACATGTAATGATGCCTGTATGTACATATGTAAGTGAATATTAACAGGTAAGTAGATTCTTACAATTCTTATGTGTGCAAAATAAACTTCAACTTTGTTACATTAGTGTGTATGTGAGAAGTTATAAATGTATGTTTGTATATGGTTATAGCAGCAGTAATAAAAACCAACCTTGTATGAATTTAAGTGCTGTTTGAAATTAGGCACTTGAGTTTGTTATAGTGAATTGAATTGGGAACATTTATTGTAGTTCGGAACAAGATAAGCTGTACAGAGTCATGTACAAGAAGTGATCAGGATTTCATCTCCGCAATGAAGGAGATGAACGAATGCACAAGTTGAAATTTTGAAGAGTAAATCAGATCATGGCTTGTGTAACTTTTGAGAATCATGTGAAAACTAGCTATTTATAGGGAACTGATTGGCACTAACAAGTGTCCGATTCGTCTGTTTACTCATTGGCTAATCATATTATTTTTTTTGATTGGTTAGAAAAGATTAATCTTCACATTCAAATTGTTCTTGTTCTGTGATACACTTTTAGCACAGATTTGTACTTGTAATAAAAATAACATAAAACTGTTCTCCATGGTATAAATTAGAATAGTTTATTTTGCTAAATACTCTTTATTTTCTAAATGCAAAGCTATTTATTCCTTTCAATCAGTAAATCTGATGAATAGTAATGTGATCCATAACTGAGGGCGGCTGATTATTGTATAAAGTAAAACAATTTATTCACATCATTCGGTACATAATACAGAATATAATATGAATATAGTCTGAGGATGATGGCAGTAAACATCAAAATAGTAATTACAACTCATTTTTTGTTTGTTAGTAATATTAGTTACTTATAAATATGTATTTTTTAAATACTTGCTTTCATCCTTTGTTTAAAATGATTATGATAAGATTTATAAAAGACCTTTTATGTTGTACATAATTTTACATACTCAAACATTTATGCACACACATGAACTGATATGCATTTTAGTGTCTCCCAGCTCGTGGGAATCTCACTGAGAGGGAAAGATGAAACAAAGGACAAAGACAAATGTGGTGTTTACTGATCCCCCCACTTCGTGCGATTATCTTTATTTTACCCTGGTTTGCCCGGCGCATAACTGGGAACTCACTTCCGTCTTATGGGTTGTGGCAAGGGAGG
>VCCN01005801.1:5708819-5720062 GCA_006491835.1 Architeuthis dux | reverse complement strand
TTATACAACTTATTAAATTTGACAAGTTTTAACTTCATCCTAATTTTAGTTGTTTTTATACAACTAGAAACCGTGGCCCGAATTAATAAGTTGTATAAAAACAACTAAAATTATGATGAAGGTAAAAACTAGTCAAATTTAATAAACTCGATATAGGAGAGTACTTTGCTCACACATCCACTGTCATAGCATGCCAATGATAAAAGATGTGCTAATGACATCTGGCAAAGTGGATTTATGCCTTTCCCAAGAGAAATAGTGTGAAGTAAACATAAACAGTCTCAGCTGGAATTTGCTTTTGTCCTTTTTGCTTATTAACATTTTGCCATGCTCCATCTCTCCTGATACCTTTGTGTGTGTGTATCTAGTTATGTATTGGCCAATGCTGAGTGTAAGTGAATGAATGTTTATCCCTAAGAAAATATAAATGTTGTTATAGAGATACATGTCTATGCCATTCATTGTTTATATTCATCTAATCTGCAGCAGATTTTTTGGAATCCTCTTATGGAGAAACCATATATTTATCAGCCATTTTCTTCAATTATAGCTCTGCTCACATTTCATGCTAATTTTTATATCCAATTATATATTATCATATATAAACATTCCATATACACAAAAGCAGTTATGTATGTATGAACTGTTTCCAAGTATGTTTATATATATATAGACACAGAATGGTAGAGGGAATTTGACAATTTGGAAATGAAAGATTGAGAAAAGCATTTTATATCTCAAACATATTTATCATCATTATGATAAGCCTTGATGCAATTCGTGTTTCATTCAGTGTCTTCAGAAGCTCTTTTGCAGTGCAGAAAACTCCAGTATGTACAATCCATTCCTCATATGTTTGTGTGAAATGTGTACTGAATTGGGAAAAAAAACAGTTGTTAGTAGGAAAGAGGGCGAGGCAGTCGATGCGCCCAGGGTGTTGGTCAAAAATAGATCAGGTTCTGGCTATCTATGTGCACAGTATGCAAAGCAATACGGTTCCCTTTGTTAGTATCGGGGTGTAAGTGTCTAGATTTATGTCTCCCAGCCTTTAAGTGGCTGGGAGGGTTTACCATGTCTGTTGCAGGCCCTCAGGTGAACAGACATGCCAATGCAGAAGATGCAGGCCTTTCCGCAGCGGTTGCAGGAGAAAGTCTGGCCGCAGGAGGGAGCACTCGCCTTGCAGTGCTGTGTTCTTTATGCTGCTTTTGCTCTGTGTTCATTTTGGAACAGGAGGTTGCTTGGTAGACTTTGCATATATATATATAAATGGTTGGGGAGAATCTGCAATAGGGTTGTTAAAGTCTAAGAAAAAAGTGAAAAAAAGGAAAGCCACACTTTCGCTTTATGGCATCAATGTTTTTATTTTTTGTCTTAGATGTTTTGACATAAAAATAATTATTATTATAAGACTAATAATAATTATTATTTTTATATCAAAACAAAAATAAAAACATTGATGCCATAAATCAAAAGTTTGGCTTTCCTTTTTTTCACTTTTTTCTTAAACTATGTGTATGTGTGTGTGTGTGTGTGAGTGAGTATGGATGAGACTAACCGTATGCATGTATGTAAATATATATTATACATGTATATATCATATGCTGATTATAAACTTTATATAATTTATGCATATATATTTGAATGTGAAGAAAATAATTTAAATCTCTATATTATACATATATTCTCTTAGTATTAAAGTAAAAATTAAGATTTGTGCAATGAACATGCATGCAGTAAAATATTCATATATGTTTTTCCAATGCCTATTCCAAAATATCTCTGGATGTAAAAATGCTACACATATCTTGTGTCTATACATATGTACAATGTTTTGTGTGTGTATATATACATGAACGTGCATATCTGTGTATCTGTTTTTCTATTTAGGTTAGTATCTTCAATTTGGTTGTTACAGACACAAAGTTTTGGCCGTTTTTCAGGTGTCTGTTGTATTTGGTAACCTGCAGGGAATTTTGAACTGAACCCATTATTTGATCCATAGGGGTGTGTTGTTCTCATTGCACTGTCCATGCTTGAGGATCTCTCATATAGGTTAATTCTTCCCTCTGATGCCACTTTTGTTTTTTTCCATTGAACCAGAGTATATGACTTTCACTACCTGATTTGGAGATTGAACTCATGACTACTGTAGCAATATGACCCTTGGAGATAGATAGAATAAATTTAAATGTGTATATTCAAAATCATGCAATGTATATAAAAATGTGTTTGTTAGGCCAGGAATTAGGATGAGGGCTATATTGACAAATGGTAAACAAAATGAATTGTTTTATTTGGCTGTAATTGAAAAGTAAGGAATGTTAAAATGAGGGTTTTGTTTTGTTAAAATAACAAACAAAAAAATTACAGACTGAATCCTGATTATGGAATGCTTGTACAAGAATTTAGAATAACAAAGAAATGTCGGCCGATCCGGCTAAATAATTTACTGACGCAAACAATAAAATAATGTAATGTTTTAATGTCAAGAAAAGATCACATGTTAAAAATGGGCATACCGATAAAAACACAGAGAGAGTAGAAGAAAAGGAGTGAGAGAGACCAGGACTAGCTGTCCAAGGCTAGGACTGGTGTCAGCGGCCCTGCCACCCCCTTCACAGGGGACATGGTCAGTCGAACTCAGTATTTTGATAGCTGAACTACTTTTTGACGTGAACTGTAAAAATAGAGATAGATGTGACTTACAGAGTTTAAAAGAGAAACACAGAAGCAGCTATACTTTGTCTGTCTGTTTGTTTGACAACTCAAAATTCAACAATATTCTGGATGAGAACTTAACCTACAAAGAGAGTTGACAGTAGATGTTGTAGTAACACATTTCTTACAGTGCAGATTCCCAGAGCGTCGCTACGAGTAAAGTCGATTAAAATGAAAATAATATTTTAAATCAGACTTCGTTTTTCTCAATGAACCAGTTGCCTTTCATATCAGTTCCTTTCAGCAAAAGCCATGGCACACAAACGAAGAATGAACATCAAACGATATCTGACCAGTTCCAACACACAAGTCATTTGCATATATAGGGTATCATCAAACCCCATAACATAACACTACCAGGTAACTAGATGCACTTAACACATGCTTTTATCGACTAGACCATCAGGTGGTGGACATTTTGAGCCTAATTCTTTTCTGATAAAAGGATCCCATATGGTGTTGTGCTTGGCCAGATGAGCAGGTTATTAGACCATAGCATTTGCACTTCAGCAACATATCCTCAAGCTGAAACATTGGTATAAAACCACAAAGATAAGAAAATTAGTCTGAACTAGCCTCCATACTTCTTCTTCTCATCTAATCCCTTGGCAAGGTAGAGCATTGATGAAGTCAGTCCTGCAGTGCTCTCTGTCATTCATCGCATTCTGTAGTTCGTTGATTGTAAGTTCTGTATCTTCCATTAGCAGAGTCATCAACGTGATGTTTGGCCGGCCAACATGTCATTTCGAGTCAGGAGACCAAAGCAGAAGTGTAGAAGCTGGCTCATCATGATGAAAGACATGGCCAGCCAGTGCCAGACAATGATAGAAGAGATTGGTGGTAGTTTACCGTAGAGAGATCTTTTTTGTAGTGTGAGATTTTCAGGAGACATTGTATACTAGCATGGAACATCCTGGTATAATCCATCCATCAATGGTTTTGTTAGTGTCCATGAGTCTGGGCCATACAGTAGGATAGTTTCTATTGTTTGCTTGAATACTCTTGTCTTTATTTATTTCTTGATTGGAACCTTCCAGACCTTTTTCAACAAATTGATTGCACCCCAAACTTGACCAATTCTAACTATCATGTGCAGTGTTGGTGTATCCGCCAAGATATTTGAAGTCTGCAACATGCTCAATTGCTGATCCATCTACAACTTTGATGAAATCTGGAGATGATCGATTCAAGTGCATGAACTTAGTCTTGTCAGCATTGAGAAAAAGGCCAACTCGTTGGCATGCCTTTTCAACCTTCAACTTCCATACAATGTGTTTTAAAGATTGATCAGATTCAGTTTTTGGCTTGACAAAAGATTTCTCAAGTTGAAGAAATTTTCATTATAATGTTGTGATTTGGGAATAACAAAATTGAATTCAAACTTATTTCTGTAAATCACAAAGTGTATCAATTTTTACTTAGAGAAAATTCATTTTTTTTAAAATAAAAATATCAATATACAGTAAAAAGTTAGCCTTACATCTTTTCTTTTATAGGTAAATAGTAATACCTGTTTTTCTTCATCATCAAAACTTTTTTTAAAAATTAATAAAAAATGGTAAATTTAAACCAAATAGAGCTTCAAAACATTTCTTAGAACCTCTTAGTTGATATCAAAAGTTTCATGTTTGTAGCCCATACCACTTTTAATTCAGTAACCCCTAATAGGTGAATATTAGAAACTGTCAACCAAAACTGTCAACATAGGTTTCTCCAGTTTTTAAGCTATCTATGTATGTATGGCATGTGCAGGCTGAACATTTTAACATTTACTTTTTATTATGTCTAGAAAAAACATTTTTTTAAAATTGCCACTCCCTAAAAAGGTTTTTAGTGGGGGTTCAAATTGCAATGTAAGTTTACACTAAATTGATCCCTTAGATTGTGTTCAGTAGCATCCACACTTGTTTTTTGAAAATTTGGACTTTTTTAATGATCACTGCCCAAAGTAGCCCCCTTTTTTCAATTTTCAATTTGACTTGGTCGATTGTGTGATATTTTTGTGTTCTTTACATACATTTCTGTATTTTTTTGTTTGTTGAAAATTCCCCCTGAATAGGTTTTTAGTAAGGGGGTTCAATTTACAATGTAAGTCTATGCTAAATTGGTCCCTTAGTTTGTGTCTGGTAGTGTTCACGCTTGCTTTTTGAAAATTCAAACTGTTTTAGTGTTCACAGCCCAACAAAATTGATTAATTGAGCACCCCAACACGGCATGCTGCCAAAGGATATTGGTCACGTGACTGTTTTTATTGAGTGACCAAACAGACCTGAACTCATACTTTTGTTTTTAAGCAGATGATTAAAAGGTGCAATTGTAATTCTGTTGTCCCATTCGAAATGCGACTTCTTGGCCTTTTGGCTAAGATCAAAGTGTAGTAACTGTTCTTATCAGTTTAATATCTGATATGTCCTCAATGTGGGGTCTTTGGTATTAAACTGATTGGCTATAGTAGACCCTTGACCTCAATCTAAACCTTTGTGTGCTGTCAGGTTAGAAATGAATTAATATCTACTTGAGTGCGGTTTAGGGTTCTTAACCTTACAATAAATTAAATTACCTTGTTTCTTCTTTGACTTAAAATAATTTGTGTTTTCTTTACCCAATGACCGTGCTTTAAGTCATTAAACAACAGGGAACGTATCAGATATTAAGCTGATAAGAACAGATACCACACTTTCCACTTAGCCAAAAGGCGAAGAAACTGCATTTCGAAACAGGACCACAGTATTACAATTGTGCCAAATTTTATAGGAAACTAAAATAACAATTTGTTTTTCGCAGTTTAAGAGATCATTAGAATGTCTTGCTTTTCAATTATTTGCAACTTTTTTTTCATTTTGTCTGTAAAAGATAAAGAGAAGGAAAAAATAGAGTCGAGTCGTTAGCTTAAATCACAAAGAAATGAAAGTTTTAAAATGAAATCACAGCAGAGGCCAAAGCAAGAGAGTAATTTCCTGCAGATTCATCAAGACTTTTCACTTTTTTCTTTTGCAGAAGAAAAATAAAAGACAAAATCCATTAACTAAACGTTGTCACAGAGTTTACATGGTTTCCTCACACTAAATTGAGAAACAAAATATTGAAACAATTGAACTTCTGCAAAAACAGTGTTTCTTAAATACTGTGTATACTTGTGTAATGTTCAACCTGTTGAGACCAATTTTTAAGCTTGTATTGCCCGGACTCATGGACTTTGAGGGTCCAGCATTTTATAAGGCATGTTGTGTATATTCGTGTAATGTTCGACCTTTTGAGACCAATTTTTAAACCTATGATTAAGGGGTCCAGCATTTTACAAGGTATGCTTTTGAAACAGTAAAAGTTTTGGGCCTAGGCTTTGCCTGCAGCCTATGATTTGGGCCTAGGCTTTGCCTGCAGCCTATGATTTGGGCCTAGGCTTTGCCTGCAGCCTATGATTTGGGCCTAGGCTTTGCCTGCAGCCTATGATTTGGGCCTAGGAAGTCAGCAACTAGTCCCATTTCATATAAAATAGTCTCCCTCTGGCAATGAGAGTGTGAGTTTGATTCTCACCGAAGGCTTACTCTTTATTTCCGATTGCGCTGTAATTCATTGCCATAGAAACAGTGGCCCGAATTAATAAGTTGTATAAAAACAACTAAAATTAGGATGAAGATAAAAACTAGTCATATTTAATAAAAGTGGTGTTGCAATACTTCATCCAATAATAATAATAATGTTTGTTTTACTTCTTGTATCCCATTATATGATCGGTTATCTTATTTAGAACATAAGTTGGAATTTGTAAAGAGGTATGAGAAAGGCGAAAACATTGCATGCATTAAAAAAACATTAGGCTGATGAATGATCAGATAGTTATCCTTTACTCTTAAGGAAAACATGTTTGAATTACTAAAATTCAAATAACATGTGCTGAATCTAATACTGGTAACTTTAAAATCCAGACTCAACCATTACAGGGAGTATATGATAAACCTATGATTTGTTAACTGAGTTCGGTATTTCTGAGATGAGGTGTTAGTATTACTGATACTATTGTTCGGACTGAGATGGAAATGACAACCAAGATGAGGATCTCAGTCCGAACAATAGTATCAGTAATACTATGATTTGTTGTGCAAAAAAGGGGATCAAACATTACACAGTGAAAACCTGACCGACTTTGGGATTTTTAGCTAGTTCTTGCGTAAATCCTAAATGAGGACTTTGGCCCCAATAAGGGATCAAAAACGTTTTTTTAGGGGTACCTTAATTCAATACTACAATGGCTACAATGCACCATTTCAGCTACTTAGAGGTTGCATACAGATAGAACAAAATAAGACTTTTAGTATTATATAGATACATAGATAGATGGAAATCAGATCATTATTATCGAGATGAGTGCATATGCAGACCCCACACTATTATTATTTGGGGAATAGTGGTGACAGTGCGAACCGCGAGATCGAACCTGAGCCCTCTGCTCAGCCACAGCCAAAGAGACTCTGTATGGCAGCGCTGTTAGAACATCCGGGCTTCCCGCTCATGTTTTACTGTGCTAGATATTTTGCTTACAGGCATCATTCCTTAGCATGATATAAGTGGCCGATTATGGGAGTGAAAATAATTCACTTTTGGCTGTTATCTGATGAACGTTGTTGGTATAGAGCAAATATTCAAAAGAAAACTGTGCGTTTGCCGGTGTTGTGCGGAATAGGATCCCTCCAAAGAGGTCCTCCCATTTGAGAGAGACTTTGTGCCCTGCAGGGTTTTGTGCCCTGTGGTCCTCCCATTTGAAAGAGACTTTGTGCCCTGCAGTCCTCTCATTTGAGAGAGACTTTGTGCCCTGCAGTCCTCCCGTTTGAGAGAGACTTTGTGCCCCGTGGTCATCCTGTTTGAAAGAGACTTTGTGCCTTGCGGTCCTCTCGTTTGAAAGAGATTTTGTGCCCTGTGGTCCTCCCGTTTGAAAGAGACTACAGGAATTAAAAAAATCCAACTTACCACAACATGCCTGGGGGTCCCATTAGTACACACTGAAAATGTTATGGGGATATATTGTGTAGTTCCTGAGTTAGGCTGTCACATACAGACAGATGGACAGACATTTGGTCAATTATAGGGCCTTAGCTGTGACCACCAGTGTCAAGTTAATTAGACTTTAACTTAGTATTATTTGCAAAATCTTTTAAGTGACATTTCACCCACTAATTTGATTTACCTGAGTAAATATGATCCATTGTACATTGAAAATGTAAACATTGACTCCTTATTATGTCTGGAAAAAGGTATCTGTCAGGAGAAGGACACTCCTGTCAAACCTACAACCTGTGGGCTCTGCCTCTATCCGTGCCACTGGTGGCTCATAGGATGTAACCCTCAGTTTAAAGGGTGGGGTCGACCCTGGGCAAGTCACACTTCACCTTAAAACTACACTGCTCAGGTTGGAGGTTTACTCTGCACATTGGCCTCGCCATCTATGCTCCAAATGCTGTGGAAAACCATCCCCAAAATCTTTGTTCACGAAGCCAAGACATTCATTCATTCATGTTTGGAAAAAACATTTTTTTTTATTTTTTAAAACCTATTTAAGGGGGATGGGTAAATAGGTGTTTAGTGTAGAGTTCAATTCGCAAAGTAAGTTTATGCTAAATTGGTCCCTTAGTTTGTGTCTGGCAGCATTCATGCTTGTTTTTTGAAAATTCAGACTTTTTTAGTGATCAGTGAGAGAAGTAACTTATGCATTGATCAAGCCGTTTTCCAATTTTTTAATTGATCACCTCCAACTGCATGCTGCCAAAAGACGTTGGTCACATGACAGTTTCTATTGAGTGACTAACCAGACCTGTTATGTTTTTGAGTAAAGGTTATATTGAAAGTAAATGAAGCCGTGTGCCTGCGATTCAATTCTCTGAGCAAGTTTATTCTTTTGCAATTGCATTCAACGTAATAGATTTGTTTAGCTAAATTATTAAAGGAAACAAGAAAATTGTCTTTTTTTACATTTTCAATATCATTATTCAAGAGAACATTTGAAAAAATTGTCACAGCAAACATTTTTTTGTCATATGCTTTAAAGGCAATTCTTTGATGTATAAACTTGAAGAAAAAATAAAACTTTTTGCTATGACAGTATCTAATAGTTTTGTTCTGAAATATTAGAATGTCTTCCATAATGTTATTTTTGCATGTGGGAATATCGAACAGAAAAAGGTCTTTCTATTACATAAAATCTCAAGGGTTAGAGAAACCTTATAATTATATGACAACACGTCTCCAGTCATTATTAGCATTCAGTTTAACTATTTAGATACTCATTTTAATGATACTCCACTCTTCAATTCTAATAGATCTGTCTTTCTCATCATGGAGAATCTTTCGCTCGAGACCCCACCCCCCAAAAAAGGGTAAAGAAAAAATGATATAAAAAAATCCATAACCAAAAGAATGAAAACAAGTTTACACAATGCATCACCTTTTGCCTACTGTTTTCAGTTTAACTCTTGAAGTCCTAAAGAACATAAGGCAGCACGAAAACAAACATGGCTGAAAATCCTAATACGCACAAGGCCGCACAAGTCTTTCTTGCAATACTGCCAATTTTCACAACAATCTGTCCACAAGTAAAGACACTATAAACATTTGAATAAACAAACCATTTTCTGCTCAATCATTACAGAACTGGGCTATGAAATATTCAACAGGATGTTAAGAGTTTAAAAGATTCATTCATATCTTGTCACTCTAATAATGCAGTCAGCCCAGTCTTCAGGGTGGGGGGTTGTAGCAGTCTACATTTTAAAAGATGAATAGAGAGTATTGAATGCTTTTGTGTTTTTTTAATGTTTTTTTCTCTAAGAAGGAAAAAGAAAACTTTTTTGACTTTCAATCCTAAATTCAGAATTGAATGAAAGTTAATCCCCAAATGTAGGGAGCTCTTTTTCATATTATTGCTTTTGAGTTAAATCCACTTTAGATATTTGAATAAAAATTCTCTAAGCTTCAAGCAAGAGACATACTAAACTCAAGCGATGAATGATTCTGTTAACCAAAGAGCATAGACAGTGATTTATCAGTAATAGTTTATCTATCATGAAATACTGCAGTGTAGTGATAAAAAAAAAAGTGGGGGAAAGCATCCCCTCAAAACCACCCAGCTGTAGAAACTGGATGGTTTGGGGGGATGCATTTTAGGGGTACCTTAATCCAATATATATATAGTTGGTAGATTTGATTAGACAATGTGGAAAAGAAAGATTGAGAAACCGTGTTATGTCTGAAACATATTTATTGTCATGAAGATACATCGTTATGCATTTCATCGAGAGGGAACGCTGTACCCCCTCCCAAAGTAATCATATGTATTTAGCTCTGATTACAAAAATACTTAATGAGCAGTTTGAAATGGGGGTCTGTTACCAGCTTTGTATGGTTTTATGAAATGTTACTCAAAATTATACTAGCCAAGAGGGAATTTATAAGAATCGTGCACTTGGTTGATTCTCTATGTGAGTTGCATGTGCAACCTTTCTCTGTCTCTCTCTATCCTCCCACCATGGCACCTCTCCTCCCGACTCTCCCCTCCTCCTACCCACATTACAATTAGACTAAGCTTAAATGAATGAGGCTGCACAAACAATGATACGGGGGCCTGATCCGGCCTATCATAGACATGTAATATGTATAGTCAAGTCTAAGTTATATTTAATTATCAGTTTATCAAAGTATATGTGTTTGTACAGAGATTAAAGGAATTTCAAATCCCAAGCTATGGTAATTTTACTAAAAAGTCCTTAAAAAGTGATTTCTGAAATAAACTTGAAAAGCAAACCACCAGATGAATGAGGCTGCACAAACAATGATATGGGGCCTGATCCAGCCTATCATAGACATGTAATATGTATAGTTGAGCCCAAATTATATTTAATTATCTGTTTATCAAATACCAAGCTATTGTAATTTTAATAAAAACTGATTTCTGAAATAAACTTGAAAAACAAACCACCACAGGTCGACACCAATTTGCTTGTGGTGACTTTTGAAAATGTTATGGTCATACCTAACATCATTGCAAATTGCAAAAACTTAGCACCAAGTGCCAAATTGTCACTAAATATGATATATTCTCACTCCGCTATATCTTCTAAATACATGAATATGAACATATTCTGATATCTTATAGAATATGTTAAATTGTGATTTATCCAATTTCATACAAAAATATTTTTGTCAGCATAGGAAACAACACCTATAATGAATATATTAGCAAAAATGATCTGAAACTCAAAAGAAAGTGATTGAATTGAATAGGCCACAATGAAATGTTTTTCAGACTGAATTTGTCAGATAGATACAAAATATTACATGCATTGATTTTTGCTTTCTTTTCAATTGTATTCCTATTGAATTAAAGTAAACAAAGCTTTGAATTTTTTTACATTGTAAAATCAAAGGCTAATTTCCTTCCACTTGTTCTCACAACAATAATAAATCATTTAGAAAACCAACTTGTATCTTTTACAAATCAACAAACGACCCACGAGTGTGTGTTTCTTTTTTTTATT
>VCCN01005801.1:5678922-5694368 GCA_006491835.1 Architeuthis dux | reverse complement strand
TTCAATGTGACTGCCATCCATTTTGATGCAGTTATTCAGTTGGCAAGCTACTAATCTGTACACAACGTCAATGGTGGCAAGTTTTTCTTCTATTCTGGTTTTATATATACATGTATATGAAATATTCAGAATGCATGGATAATTTTGTATACGACAGAATATGATAATTGTAAAGACATTTTTTATTAGGAACATATATTTGCTTGGCACAGATGTGACTTGGTTGTGAAACGAGCAGCCTATCTAAAGTAAATAGGTATATTTGAAAATACCTCGAGTTCCCTGTAATGTTTATATAAATGTATCTATATGTTAAATCAATAAACATGCCGAAGCGGACCTGAAGTGGGAATGGGGAAGGCCCACTTCATACCAGGCAAAGAACCCTATCACACGTGTTATCTTGTTCCGTCTTCTTTTCTTAAAATACTTAAACACGGTTACGAACCAAACGCATTCTAATCTCACACAGCTAGAATAAAAAGACTAACAAAGCGAACAGAGGCACTAACCAAAACCAGAATCTTACATTCCCCAAAAGTAACACACCTTTATTGGTGCAATAAACAAACTACAAATCTAATAGACATATGCACTGTATTACATGTAAGGTTCAATGTGACTGCCTTCCATTTTGAATTATTTATTCAGTCGGCAACCTACAGATCTGCACACATTCTGATAAAGTTCAACATCGATGGTGGTAACTTTTTCTTTTAATCTGGTTTTCAATTCTTGTATGGTCGATGGTTTTGTACTATACATCATGTTCTTTAGGACCACCCACATAAAACAAATCTGTAAATGATCTTGCAAGCCCTTCATTAGTTTCACATCAACCTTCCAAATTATCATCAAGTCAGTCTCGCACAATACGACTGTAATGGGGCGGGGTGTTGTGCATGATTCACAGCCAAAAAACATTTTGGAGAAGATCTAGATAATTTTCAGAGGTCACGTTGCCCTCAAAGAAGTATGGACCTATGATGTCAATAGCACTCCAGACTGTTACACCAGAGTATTACTTTTGGGTAAAAATCGGGCCTTACTATTGGGACATATCGGGCCTTATTCCTTGGGACAAATTGGGTCTTACTTTTGGGACATCCTGTTTGAACTTTAGCGTTCACAAAAGAATTCACTTGATATTTTTCTCTTTCACTAAACCCTTTTATATTATTTGCTTTCACCCTCTCTCATTCTCCTTGCACACAGAACATATAAAACATCTTTAGCGATACAATCTGCTGATAATTGTAATTGAACCTACTGTAATCTAACTCTGTGAACCTAAGCAAATATAAAATATCCATCTTCTAATTCAGTTTTTGTTTGGCAACATGAATTGAGGATTTACCTTGGCAATATATCTAATCTCCCTAAAGCTGTGTCCATAGATAGGTTTCCATACCATTTATTCAGATGACATGGTGATCTCGCAATGAACACAGTGGAAACAAATATAAGATGAGCATGGATTAGCTGAAACAAATACATTTGATAATGTTAGTAATATTGTCTAAATCTGATATAGTCAATCAGATAATATAGGGAGATAATTTAAAATTATCAAATTTCATTCTGATCTCTGAAAGCATCTTATAGTAACAATCATATATATATATATAATATATAAAAATTAATGCTAACATTTTACCATAAAACAATTCTACAGTACAAAATATGGTAAAATATAGAAGAAAAAAGAAAGAGGGGAATCAGGAGCAAGAATCAAGAATAGTGGATTCAACCAGCATATGGTGCAAGAAGGTAAATGGCAAAATCTTCTGAATAGCAGAGAAAACAAGGAAGAGTTCATACACCTCATTGCTAAGTACCTTGAAACATCGGAATGTATAAACTTACTGCATCATTTACACATAGTTACGGCTGGTGATTCAACATCTTCAGTAACAAAAAAGGCAGTTTCATGTTTCATAAGTGTAACCACAAAGAAGCTGACATGGGTCTTGCTCTCCATGCCTCGTTGGTAGATATATATTCTATTAATATAGGCATATGAAAAGTGCAATATACAGCAGAGATGGTATTTGAAATACAACCATAATAAATGTGCTAAAGGGAACTTTATGTAGCAAGACTGATGATAAAAAACATCAAAATATGATTGTCAGGAGCTAGAAATAGAAATGCTGCCATATTTTGTCAAACTATACCTCATTTGATAGGTCTCATTTCACTCTATTTAGATATGCAATTTGTACCTGATTGTGACCTCGATGTTTGAAGATATTGTGTTTTACAGAAAATTCAGGCCCTTTTGATAACTCATCAATCATGTGGCCTGGTAATTTCTCAAAATGTAGCCTGGTCTCAAATTTATCCTCATGACCCAAAGTCCCAATTTCAGCTTTTGGTTGGGCTTTTGACTGTCTATGAGCGAACACTGTTCTCTCTCCTAAATAAAGTAAGGGAACACTGTTCCAACAGCACTACCCCACTGGTAATAGGGTACATTAGCATATCACAATTGTGTCTGATTGTTATGTATAAGGATAAAATAATTGGAGAATGTCATTGAGATAATCAAATGATGTGGTTACCTTATTACATGACATTGCAATTAGTACAAAGGTTTTGTTCAGTTTCTAAATTGGTCTGCCTGGCTGGCTATGTATGTATGTATCATGCATACAGGCCACACCAGTGGAGTTAGAAGGCTGAAAATTTAAACATTTACTCCTTATTATGTCAAGAAAAAACATTTGTTTTTTTAAAAATTCCCCCTCTAAATAGGTTTTTAGTGGGGGGTTCAATTTGCAATGTAAGTTTATGCTAAATTGATCACTAGTTTGTGTCTGCTAGTTTTCTAAAATTCAGATTTTTTAGTAATCACAGTCCAACAAAATGTGAGATAAACTTATTCATTGATCACCCCTTTTTTCAATTTTTTGATCACCCTTAATATGGCATGCTGCCAAAAGATGTTGGTCACATGACAATTTCTATCACAACCGAGTCAAATCTGTGCCGAGCAAATATATGTTCCTAATAAAAAATGTCTTTACAATTATCATATTCTGTCAGATATAAAATTATCCATTCATTCCTTAATATTTCATATACATATATATGTAAAACCAGACTTGTTTTGTATTCATTTGTATTTACCTTCTTGCATCATATGCTGGTCGAATCCACCAATCTTGATTCTTGCTCCTGATTCCCCTCTTTCTTTTCTTGTGCTGGCCTTTTTGTATGTGTCATAGAGGCAATCCCGGTAGTGCTCATCAAACTCTTTAGGTGGGGGTAACAATCTTTGGTCACATGGAAAGAAATGCAACCAGACCATCGATGAACCATGAGCAGTTTTTTGGTGTCTCTTCACAAATTTATCCAGATTTGGTGATCAGCTAATTTCTTAGCAATACTTTGTCAGACTGTCCGAGAGATGCATCGGTTGTGGCTAAAGCTAACAGCACTGTTATTATTGGGTATTGAAATGCAAGATTTCGAATGCTCTGACCAAATGCTTGGAGGTCTTCTTGTAGTAAAGATACTGATTTTTGTGTTTTTTCTTCTTTTCAGGGCCATTGTTCAGCTGCATCCTCTCAATTGGCACAAAAAGTCCTTTTCTATTGCTTTTGAGGATTTCACTGACAAAGGTCTTAAACAAAGCATTTCTGTAGCAGGAACATTGAGCATATTTTTCACAACAGATTTTTCGATTTCTACACTTGTTTGAAAACATTTTGGGATTGGCACCATATTTCTTTAGCTGGAACTTCAGACTTTTTACATGATCAGCATGATTCTTTCTTCTATCTGGAGTTAGTTCTTTGTGTTTGTAGGTTGTTTTTAAATTAAGCTGGCCCCTAAACATCTTCTGAAGTTTACTGTGATTATGAATAATTCAAATCCATGTATCAACTGCTGAGGTGTTAGTGCAAAAGCCTGTGGTTCCTTTTGTTTCATTATTAAACAATTCTTTTATTAAATCTCTATGAATCAACAGGAATTTCCCCCCTCCAATATTTCCTCCAAAACCTTTCACTCTTAGTTCTTCAAATGCTGGCTGACCCTACTGTTGTAAAGAACACACATAAACATGTTGGTAGCTACAATATCTTTTGGTGGTTGTATAAGATCTGGTACAGCATATCCCTCTCAGACTGGAGATGTCACACAATCTTTCCTTCTCTTACAGCTGATACCATTGCAAGCATTGGGGAAACATCTTTGAGATAAGCAATTGTCATGCTTTGGTTCAATCGGTAAGTAGACTTTCACATTCTGATGATTTGATTACATTTTCAATTATACTTGAGCTTGGTTCTTTTCTTATCACCAGAATTGCTGTCGTTGCTCTGTGTTAGTATAACAAACTGTTATTTCCTTGACCTATAACCAGATAAGGGCACCAAAGCATTCTCTCATGCATATATAGTAGTGACGTCCTTCAAAGGCCTGATCTGCTGACTCAAAGGCTATAACACCTGTCAATGCACCATTGCTTGTATCCTCTGCAACTATGCCATTTGAATAGAATTTTTTTGTCTGATATGCAGTTGGTGAAATCTGCCCATCAGCAAGATTGTTTTGGTACAGATCTTTATTCTTCAAGAGGATACATTGCAGTTTTGAATAAACCGCTTCATCAGAACGAACAAATATGTGTGGAATATCTAGATTTAACATGATGTCCAGCAAAAAGAGTGCAATGGGGAGATGATGCATCGTGTTGGAATCTACAGGGACCAGGCACGTCTTTGTCAATTTTGTGCCCCATCTTTCCCGAAGACAATAACAGGGCTGATGCAAGCCGCGACGGACCCGGATGTTCTGATTCTTGGTAATACATCCTCATTTCTCAATAGTTATATTCCGGATGTGCACATTTTAGACAGTGTAAAAAGCCCCACCATACAAGTAACTGTCTAACCTGATACTTCTAATACTTCATCCTCAGTTCTTCAAACACTGGGTGATCATGTTGTTGTAAAGAAAGCAAATAAATCGTATTGGTAGCCACAATCCTTGGCGTATTTTGGGTTGTAGCATGAGAAGATCTGGTTTAGCATATCCCTCTCAGACTGGCGATGTCGCAGTATCTTTCCGTCTCTTACAGATGATACCATTGTATGCACTGTGTAAACATCTTTGAGTTAAGCAAAAGCCATGCAAAGAATCAAGGTATTCTTTACATACGGGATAATCTGGTGGCTCTGCATTTACTGGCAAATAATCTTGAATGCATTTCCCTGTTGTACAGTTGGAGACCATCTTATTGAATTACCAGGAGCCAAGTAACGGTAATTCTTCACCATCCAATCCAAAAGGCAGAGACCCTATGGCGGACCATGCTACATCTTTTTTGAAACATGCATCAAGTGAATTCTTATTGTTGCTATAACTTGCCATAGCAGGAGGTCCAACACATTTCTTAACATAGTATGGTGCTACCTCTACTGTCTATGCTGTCACAGATATCAAGTTGTTGTTGTTCCATTTGTTACCCAATTTGAGTAATAGATTCCTTTTCTTCTTTAGTTGGTAGTTGAAATAAAATCTTGATTGTATCGTGAGTGGTGCATCCACCTGTCATTGTTTCTTGCCTTCCATCATTATTGTCTAGAGTACTATGCATACAAACTCTTTTGCACATGTTAGTCAAAAGCAGCTGCCTCGAAGAGACCATTCTTGACCATGCCATGTATTGTGTTCTTATGTCTTGATAGGAAATGGCGTGATTGCATTTGTGCAGCATATTTGCAGCTTCCTTGCTGCCAGTCATTCTATGAATGACAAGCCCCAAAACCGCATGCTTTGGACTAGGCTCTTATGATAAGACTCTCCCAATCACTTGCTAGAGACCAAATCTTTATAGCTTTAATGTAGTAATTTGCTGTAGCATAACAATATTCATTCTTCTCAGCAAAATCATACATGGCATTGTATAGACTCTGCAGTGTCCCACAGTCCAGCATTTCTATTAGTTTGGTCAGAGTTAAAGGCCATTGTTTCTTGCATTCAGCTGAACTTTGCAACTGTCGTCAGACCATTCTACCAAAAGATCGAGCTAAATCATCATCCCTTAAGCCACAGCCATGTAGAGCTGCAATTGTGTAATTGCAATGATTCACATTTTCCCAGCTATATTTTCCTGGAAATCTTTTTTCTTTCTTTAACAACCCCTTTGTGTCGCCTGTGTTCATTACATCTTCTAAAAGCTCATTAAGAAAGAAAACAGGCTTATCACAGATAACTTTAGTTCTTACTTGATAGAAAAATGCTTGCAAAACATCTTGTTTTCTTTCTGCATTGAGATCAGTCTCATTAACTTGCAGTTTTGCTTGAGCAAACTTTATGTAGCAAGATTGATGATAAAAAACATCAACAATTCCTGTCATATTTTGTCAACCTATATATCATTTGATAGGTCTTACTTCGCTCTATTTAGATATGCAATTTGTATCTGATTGTGACTTATATCTCTGAGGATATTGACATTTTACAGAAAGTTTATGCCCTTTCGATGATGTCATTAAATCCTGTCATTTAATAGGTATTACTTCTCTCTATCTAGATATGCAATTTGTATCCTATTGTGACCTATATGTCAGAAGATATCAACATTCAGGAAATTAGGAATTTAAGAAAATTTAGCCCCTCTTTGATGACTTCATCAATCATGTGATTTCTAGTAATTTTTTGAAATGTTGTCTGGTCTTAAATTGATCCTCATGGCCCAATTTTAGCTTTAAGAAATTAGGTTAGGCAGGTGCTTAGATGGTTGGGCTTTCTACCCTCTCTTTTTCATTGGAGAGACACAAGTGAATACATATACCTTTCCCAACTTCATTGATAGAGGTGTAATATTGAAATTTAATTTAGAAAAATTCATTTAGATTTATTTAACAATTTTATCTTTTATAACAAAGCAAAATTTAATTTTGTTCACATTGTTACTGAGATATTGACTTAGATATGATAGAACTGCTGTGTTCTTGCACAGATATTCATTTCTTGTATTCATATAGAAAACTGTAATAGGATATCTAAAGACCAACTATATTTAGAATAATGCAAGATTAAATTGGATTTGCTATTTCTGAAACACAAGATACTCATATGCCAACAATAATATATATATATATATATATAATGCTGGGAAAAAGCCAATGTGGAGACTCAGAATAATTTGCAAGAAATTTATTTAATACCTTAACATGTTTCAACTTATTAGGTCGTTTTCAAAAGGAAAATCAGAGAAAGTGAGTTGTCATGTCTGCTCCAACCGAGGCTTGTTACTAAAATTATTCTGAGTCTTCTCATTGTCTTTTTCCCAGCATCATTATGCCGGATAACCTTTATCCTTTTGTACACCATATATATATATATACACATACACACACACATAAAATGTAATGATGTAGGTACTTTAAATGTTTCTCTATTTTTTTTAATGGTGGTACTGTTACCGGAAGAGCGTACATGTTGGTCCTTTTTTTCATTATGAGCAGGGCCGGCCCTTGGAGCGCCAAGTGCTAGGGAGCACTGAGATGTTAGAAATTTCCAAATACAAATGGAAAAATGAATGAATTAAACAGATTGAAAACAGTGAAAATAGGAAAATTCCCTGATGTGAAGTCAGACTTTTATAGGAATATAAGATAATACTATACAGCAGTTTTCAGGTTTTGATGTACTGTGGTTAAGCTATTGCTGTACAAATTAATGTAACTAAGTATAAGCTGAAAAAAAATACATTAAATTATGATAAGACTTTGAACAGTACGGAAAAATTTGGAACTTCAAAGGGTGCCGAATTTCAGCTTGACTGGGGTGCTAGGGACCCTAGGGCTGATTATGACTAAATCCTTTGGTCAGAAAAAATAGAAAACTTTTTACTGTTTGAATCAAAGTTTTTCAAAGCAGAGGCATTAAGTTTTATATGAAGACTCAAAGTTTCTGGCTGTGTTGAAAAATTCTGTCTTGTAAACCTACTCTACAAGGTCTGCCTGGAAAGTATCAAGCAATTTAAGATTAATGAAAAAAGAGCCTACCTAGGACAATAGCACCTTAGTCCCCTTCAAAGTACTCCCCTTGGGACCTCACACTTATTAATTAAATCCACAATTTGCCCTATAAAGTATACTTGAAATTACCTTGTAAAATCCTGAAATACCTATAAATTAATTAAAATAAAGTGGATTTTTTAATTCCTCATGTCTGAAAACCATGATTTAGCCTTTTAAAGTAGTCAGATATGTCAACTGGGAGACGAGATATGAAATTCTGGGTTTTTTTATGCAAATGAGGTAGTTCTTCCCAACTTTTTTCTTGGGAACATCTTTTTTATGAAAGAGGACATCCTAAGGAACATTTTGACCCTAAATGTAGGATCATGGTGGTGGGTGCACAGTAGGCCCTGCTGGCCCCCGGACTATATGACATTTATATTATATACATCTACTTATATAATGTAACAGTGTGAGTTTTGTCCGTAACAATGTACTTTTCCACTTAGGTAATATTGCTGATAAAAAATATCCAACCATCCATTTAAAACAATGGATTCTTCCACTGAAATGCATTCATTAACTTCTTTTCTAAAAAATCATATTATAGAAATTCAAATATATCTGTGATTTCTTTTTCCTCTGGGATTAACTAGTTAATTTATATTCTCTAGCTGTGATCATTAAAATAATAAACTCACCAAAATCCATCATTGTCGGGCATCTTTGGCTCTTAGATGCAATAAATAAGGCTTATTAGGGCTATTAGTAGTGCAATATTCTGGCACTTGGAATCTTCTAACCACTTTCTTGTGAGAGGCATAGATTTGTTGCAGCTTTTCTGATTAAACATCTACTTTTACAAACTTAATTTATGGTCTGTTAAAATTATGTGATCCGCGTCAATATTGCTTGCTGACAGTATCAGCTATAATGGTCAAAAGAAAGAGATATTTTGGGGTTAATAAATTACAGCCTCTCTTTCAGCTCTTCAACTTTTGCTTTCCTTTGCCAACATCAATAAGAACAACTAGATTCATTATATAGCAAGTTTATTTTAATTGGGTAAGGCTGTGGCTCATCATCTAGTGACTGTTCAACTACACAAACTAGAGAAATCCTTTTCTGCTGAATGCTCTCTGTTCTAAAACAAGAACCATAAGCTCAACGATGCTTACACTATCCATGGTGGTAGTAGCAGGACATGGAATATGAGGATAGTTCACCAGAAGGTCTGGACCAAGTTTCATATCAATCCCACATGATATGGCTGAGAAAATTGATATTTAGCATTACTATTTGTGGTTGTAGCAACAGGAGGTAGACGTGGATGAAGGTAGTTCACCCAAAGGTCTGGACAAAGTTTCATATCAATCCAACATGATACAGCTGAGAAAATTGATATTTAACACATTAGGGACTGACCAACCAACTGAAAGGTGTCTTATAGAAATGTGTGGATGTATCTAAAAATCATTACACAATTGCAACATCATATAATAAGGTAAGCACATCATTTGATTACCTCAAAGACTTAAGTATTTTGAGTTATCCCCCTTAGGCAGGAGAGTGCTTATCAACTTCTGGTAAGGGGGTGCTGTTTTATGTTCTGGTGAACATTGTAAATGTATGAATAAAGGATCTGTGTAAGTACATCTTCGGTTTGCATTTTTAATCTGTTAATATCTGTCATTATACCAACCTTACAAAGACATTCTCCAATTATTTGATCCTTATACACAACAATCAGGCACAATTGTGATATGCTAATTAATGTACCTTATTGCAATATGATTATTATATTATTTGATACTTAGGTAGTCCCCGACTTATGATTGCAGAACTTTGGATGTTACAATGATATTTTTCACTTTAACATTGCTAATAACACTAAATAAATAGCAGTGCTCAATTTCATGCTACAAAGAAATCTACAACAACAACAAGTGGCATCCAATCGTTTAGTACATATGAGGAGGGATGTTGATGGCCCTGTGGAAATGTGTGTTTCATCTAACAGCAATTAGTGATTTGTTTATGCCATTATATGAACGGTAATTGACTAATTTCATTTAAGTGCATACTGTGAAATGTTTTTCTTTTAATTGATAAAACGATTGTGGTAATTTAGTGTTTATTTTAACCTCATTTTAAGAGTGTAAATATTCAAGAAAAAATCCCTAGAATACATTTAAAAGTGCATTTGACTTATAATGTATTTGATTTACATTCTCATTTGCAGTCCCTAACCCTATCATAAGTCGGGTGCGATCTGTATATTATAGATATTTAAAAAAACAAGTGAGTTTTGTGACCTGGTCTCTTAAATTTGGCTGTTAACAAACATTACATGCAAAAATGTAATTTTTTTCAAATAGGATTTATAACAAATTTCACAAGAGCATATATAATTAGAAATTGTCACCAAAACTGTCAAAATAGGTTTCTTCAGTATTCAAGTTCAGCTATGTATATATGCATACAGGCTGTTAAGTATCATGAGTTATTCCCCTTAGGCAGAAGAGTTCTTATCCACTTCCGGTAAAGGGCGCTGTTTTACGTTCTGGTGAAGGAGCAGCCATATTGTTATTGTCATTAGTAGATCAGAGAGCTCGAGAACACACACGTGTGTGTGTCGTTGACTGCAGTCATTATTTGAATAAAGGATCTGTGAGCAGCTCTTCTGTTTGCATTTTTAATCTGTTAATATCTGTCATTATAGAAAATTTCAACATTTACTTATGTCTAGTAAAAACGTAAATAGTAAATAGGTTTTTAGTGGAGGTTCAATTTACAATGTAAGTTTATGCAAAATTGATCACTAGTTTGTGCCCGCTTGTTTTTTGAAAATTTGAAAAAAGGCGAGATATGTTACTTATTCATTCATCACCCCTTTTTTTAATTGATCACCCTAACACGGCATGCTACCAAAGGATGTTGCTAACAAGATGGTTTTTATTGTGTGCCTAAGCGGACCTGTTGAAATTCACTTTGAAAGAGTGTTCGCTTTTCTAATCAACAAAATAGAATCCAGGTGACATCACCATAAGGCAATGGTTAGAATGCTAGTCGGCTATTTTTCGTTAGTGCCCACCAAAAGCTAACATCCATCATTTTAAAGTACAGATGTCTAAAAGAGAAAAAAAAGATCAAGTTGCATTTTCTTTTTCTCACTGTTGTGTTCCAGATAGGTCAAGGCATCAGATTTTTGCAAGTTTACCCAAAGAGGCTAATGCTGTCAAAAGTTTGAAATAAGAAAAAGAATAGCAATATAGGGCATAGCATTTTGAGGCTATTTTGTTAGTCCCTTGTTGTGTTTAGTGCTTCTGTTCACTTTGTTAGTCTTTCTGTTCTAGCTGTGTGAGATTAGAATGCGTTTGATTCATAACTGCGTTTAAGCGTGTTAGGAAAATAAGACGGAACAAGAAAACACATGTTACAGGGCTGTTTGCCTGGTAAGAACTGAGCTTTCCCCGTTCCCACTTCTGGTCCGCATTTACTGGGACCAGAAATGGAATGGGGGCTGCTGGGAGCTTGCTTTGGCATGTTTATTGATTTAACATATACATACATTACTTATTGATTTAACATACATATATATAAACATTACACCCTCCAGACCAAAGTTTTCATAGCCAGTGGTATTGATAAGCTTATTTCATTATTTTTCCCAGGGTTAGAGGTTAAGGTATCAACTCCCAGAAAGTCTTGCTTTTAATCTCTCCAGGGTGCAGGCCTGGGCAAGATTGTATGGAAGACAGGCGGTTGCCCATGCAGCAAGTCTCCCCTCACTGCACACTGACATTTCCCAAGGAAAGGGCAAGGCCCAATACAGTTTGACATCAGTGTCATCACAGGAGTTGCCAGAACAAGGCTGAAGAAAACGTTGGACTACCTTAAGGACACCAGTTCCTAGTTTTGAATTCAGATTTGACATTCTCCTAGACTGATTTCCTCCCAAAGCTAGAGCCTAGTCTGCCCTGCTATTTAACCCATAGATGAAGAGACAAATTCATGCCTTTCCTAAGGGCATTAGGGTAAAATGAACATAAACTGCCTCGGACAGAGTTTGAACTTGGCTTGCCAATTTTGTTGTCAGCTCCGTTAACCGTTATTCCACACACACCTCCCCTTTTATGCATTAATTACCTTCTTACAGCAGAGAGCTCAGCTTTAGTTAGCATTCAAAACACTTGATAAACTATTTTCAAAATAGATACTGGTGTAAATGTTATTATCTCTTCAGTTTTCTCTTGTAACTTGATAAAAGTACACAGGTTACTGCCAAATACATTAAAATATATATAGGTCATTTACCTCTATCATTCTAGGTGTGTTGTGTCTATTTAAAATATTCCACATAAGTGTCACCTGAAGGTGTTTAGACTGATGACACCTTATTGTAAATAAGCCAGTATGGAAAAGGCTTCACTCAGCAATTTTAAAAGATGTTTCTTGCTCTTAGAATTTACAAACATTGCTATGAATGTTTACATAGATAATTTTAAAAGCTGTAACATTGTCCTAAAAGAACATAATTGCAAAGCAATTCATGATAAGTAGATTGTCTAGAGTTTTCTGTCTTTGTATACCATCTTGATAAGTTATATATAATTCCCAAATTTCTTGCATTGCTTTCCTTTAATGACATATGTCTGGAAAGTATGCAGCCATTTAATATTAACAAAAAAAATAGCCTACCTAGGGCAATGGTGCCTTAATCCATTTCAAATCCCAGTGTCCGTTCTACTCCTCAAAACATTCTGCAAAGTTCTCTTTCAGGATAGGCATTGTCGCATTTTCCTTAATCTCTTCCAGTCTGAAATCTCTTTTGGAAAAGCCAAAGGTCACAGGGAGTCAAATCTGGACTGTAGAGGGTGCTCACAGACATGGGATTTGCAATGCTTTGCCCAAAAAACCTGCATGAGATGTGTAGAATGACTCGCTCGGTCATTGTAAATGCGATTGTTGCATGATATAAAAGCTCACTCAATTGCATCTCATTACCGATTGAGTATCCCCATGGTAGAATGCCTGTTCAGGCATACACAGTGAGGTCCCCTCTGATAGCTTATCAAGTTACATCAAGGCCGCACAACTAGTTCTTGAGATATTCAAAATAGCTGGACTCTTGGACAGACCTTGTATATGTACCATCTTGAAACTTTGTATTCTCTGTAAGTTACATATAATCAGGGCTGGTCTTAAGGTTCCTTGCGTGGGCTAGCTGAACTTCAGCACCATTTAAAGTCTTACTGAGCTTATCATCGGTCATGAGAATCTCCTTTGCTGATTGTTTCTCTGAGTTCTACCACAACAGAAAGCATTTAATTGTCAGTTATTCCTAAAAATTCTGACACCTTATTTTGACTGCTTTTATTGACTTTATCATTATTTAATTTATTTATTTTACCATTTGAAATTGGAAAGTCCTACAGTCTCAGAAAGAATGATAGTTGCCCCATAGCATTTGGCACTCCTGGTGACTGTCCATGTTGCCGGTACCTTGGGTCAGCCCTGCATGTAATTTTCAAATTTTCTCATTGCTTTTCTTTAATGATATACTAGCTGGGATACCCAGTATTGCCCAGGAAAAACAGAGCCTCAAAATAGACAACATAGTGAAAAAAGTCTTTCTTAATTCTTCTTACCAAATGCAACAAATGGAAAAACTATTCTTTACACTGAGACATAAATCTTTACTTCCAATATGCACTGTTTACTGAGTGTCCTCAAATGATGGCCTTACTGAATTAGTGATAAAAGAAATAAACCCAAAATTAAGATGAAGTCAAATAGTAGTCAAAAATTAAAAATAAATAACAGTACTTCATCCCTCCCACTAACTAATAGAAAAATTACTGCCAAATTTATATTATGAAATGACCGGAATTAGCACAGTCATGTGTCATTAAGCTTCCCCCTGCAAAACGTTGACTTCATTATGAATAGAAATAAGTAGAATGTTTGTCAATGAGAAAAGAAAAGGGTTAGAAGGAATGTTCCCTCTACTATAAAATGAATTATGTTTAATTTTTGTCAATGGAAAAAGATGAGGGTGAGTGGTAACCCTGCCCTGACTATGATTTTGGTAGAGTTGTTATCATAGATAAAACAGAAGTGAAAGAGGGAGAAACCTCCATCATCTTAGACAGTGTTATTTTTACTCCTGCTATCCATGAATCATTGTCAAAAAAGCAAAATCCGACTAAAATTTGTTTAAGAAATGATTTTATTGTAAGAAATATGTGTGCCATTCATAAGATTGAGAGACAAAAATTCTGGTATAAAAACAACATTTTTCTCATGTTTAGAACCAAAGATTGTATGGAGAATGACCTCAGATGACAGCCTATGTGGGAAATTGATATTTATTGCTTCTCCATGGCAAATATCATGTCAATTGGCTTTGTTGTTTTCCCAGAGAAGATGCGTGGATAAACAAACAAACAGAGGGCTCAAATATTAGTATATATTATTTTCAATGTTTAAACTTCATCTGTATAATAAATAATTTCCTGCTTTAGAACTTTCTCTCAATAATTTCAAGAAAGTAAGTTTTCTGTGGTGTCATAATGTCAAGACTTTATGAAAATAATTTATATGTTCATATAATTCCCTGATTTTAACTGTAATATATATTATTATTATAATTTGTAATACAAGAATGTGACTCAAACGTTATTTTTATTATAGAACAAAGTTTCAAAGTTTATCCTGTCACAAAACACTGGTCACCAAACTTTATTGTAAAATATTAACTCTCAAGTTGTAAAACATTGGATTCTTACTGAATATTTTGACAACAGAAGCTAACTCTATATACAGTAAACTCATTTTTATGGCACTCATTCTAATGACATTGTTTAATGACACACACATTCTAACGACATGTTTGTTTTTATATGCTCACAAGACTATTGTCAGAGATTAGTTTGCAGCAAGCAGTGCATGAATATTTCAGGGCATTATTTTAAAAACATTTTGGTTCATTCATTTTATTTGCAGACCTGTAACCCGTATATGGGGCATTAGACTGTGAAAGGGTAATAAAAGGTCATTTTTGTCTGTACTTTTTGGTTTCTCATTATTAATATGGTTCATATAAAATCCATCCATTAACAGCAAATTAGTTATAATATCACTTAAATCCCCATACAAACAGAAATTGGGAAATTCATCTTGTCCCAAATGTCATTCAATATCAAAAGACTATGGTTTTTCAGCATTTTTTTTTATCTTTTAAGGATAATGGAAAAGGTTGCTAATAAGAAGAAAATAACAAACAAAAGTTGAATATACAAAGGTGAATCAATAAGTCCATAGCCAGACATGTAATTAGGTGAAATGTTGATCTAAAGTTTTCACTGCATAATGCTTGATCAATGTGAATAAGGGAGAAGTGTTGTGTTAATTACAATAACAAGGAAGGAGATTATGTTGAAAAATAAATATTTGTTCTGT
>VCCN01005801.1:5617397-5641765 GCA_006491835.1 Architeuthis dux | reverse complement strand
TCAGATATAAAATTATCCATTATTTGATTTCATATATATATTCACATACACACATCGGTATGTCCCAAGTCCCCGGCAGATGCTAAAACCATGGATAGTACCCAAATAACAATGTACTGTAATGAAAGTTGTGTGACATATAGAAGATTCATTCTTATCATAGATCTTATCAACCTTAGCATACAATCTTTTTCTTCCCTTATTAAGTCCAGAACTTTCATCTTTTCACTTAAAGGAAACACTTCTTGACTTCTCTTTAGCATATCTCAATTGCAAACACTACATTGGGTCTATTATTAAACAAAACTTATGAATTGTTTATTTCTGGGGTTGACCACTGGTAACTAAATCTGTACAAGCTAAACCGTGGATAATGGGAGACCACTGTATAAATATATAGTGTATGTGTTTGGATGTAACAAAACCAACACATGGAGTTTATATTTCTCCTTTGGTCTATTTCCATGGTGCCCTGTATTCTATGTTCCTAAAAATAATTTTTACAACTTTTCAAAAAACGTAATTTTATGGAGATCAGGCAATTTTTAATTGGTATTCTTTTTCCCAATATAATTTCATTTCATCGTAAACCAAGGTGCTACTCTGTGATTTCTTATGTAGAACTTTCCAGCCATCCAAAGGGCCCATGAGAGAAGGGTGCATAGCATTGGAGGCCCAGAGAGTTAAAGTGGGGGCCTTGAGAGTTTCTTGGGTAAAGCTGTATATCAAACCTTCTAAGTCGATATATGACCATTAATAAAATAGGTTGACTATTGTTTATTGGCAGGTGGATATAGTATGGCATGCTAAAAGAGTTACAGCAGATGAAAATGGGATGGCTAAAGGACGAGGGTGTTTCTGTAGTTATATGGTATGGGGCTGAAAATAGCTTTGTACCACCTTATAAAATTGCACTCTAAGGCCCTGGCCATCACTATTCAATGTTGTGTGTTCATGTCTCTGGTGTTTATTGGCAAGAAAACCTCTATGACTCTAACCCCCATGACTTTTGTCACACTTTTTTTATTGTCTTATTAGTGCCTGCAATTCATCATAGCTTCTAGACAATTCCAAATATATTTTTGAAGCATTTATTAACCAGCAAGGTGTCCACAAATTGAATGTGGGATAGCCATTGATTTTATAACACTCCACTTAAGTGAATTGGAAAATTTTTTTATCTATTTTGAGGGAATGCAAAACCAGTGCCAAATGCCCTCCGGCCTTGCTTCAATAAAGTGGCTGCCTTCTTGCAATGTTGTAAGCCATCAGTAATTGTCTGATGGCATGGGGCCAGAGTAAATGAGTACTACCATTCTTCCAATAAAAACTTTCATTGTCAAACTCCACCCTAGAACAAGAGCAGTAAGCCTCCTAGCCACTCTAAGTAGCTAGGAGAGCTCGCCCATATCCTTGCTCAGTTTTATTAGATCATTAAGAACAGCTTTAGGCCAAGTCTTCAAGAATGTCAAAAAAGTATTTTCTCCTTTTGTACATGAATCAACAAGGTATAAACTAAATAAATTAGGTGTCGAAAAAATTGTCTAGTATGAAATATAACAAAAGAAAAAGAAAGTATTTCTGAAAGATTGGGCATGCATTCATTCTCATCTACCTTTCTTTCTTGTCTTACTCAAATCTTTATAACTGTTTAAAATTATCTAGTCTGCTCAAAAATAACTGTGGCACGTTTAACCTGAGGGCATTTTAATCAAACTTTGATATTTGCTATTTGGGAGCTTGGTGCAATCCTCCGAAGCTAAAGTTCAAAGATAAGAAATGTCAGCCTGAGATGTTGCCTTATTAAAGAAATCGGCAGCTGCAAGTGATTCACCAACTTGATAAAAGATATATCATTGAAGCAAACAAGTAGAGTATTATCAAATTTACTGAATCTTTCTGTGTTAGACTTCAGATCGTCCTGCATGACTTCTATCTTTATATCCGGTGCTTTAAAATTACGAGTGAATATTTTACATCTGCTGCTCAGACAACAATAAAAATAGGATATACAGATATCACCCACTTTTCTAAAGTTTGCTTTACACCCAGGGTAGCCCACGGTACCGGCAACATGGGCAGTTACCCAGGGCACCAAATGCTTGGGGGTGCCTGTCATGTATCTGAGACAGTAGGACTTTCCAAATACAAATGGAAAACTGGGAAAATGAATAAATTAAATGGAATAAAAACAGTCAAAATAAGAAAATTCAGATTCTCCACAAATATCTGATTGGCTGATGTAGAGGTTTAACCCTTTTAGCGCTATGGCCTTTTTGACCATATAGCAACAAATACTACCGTTAACCAAAACTGTCACAAAAGGTTTGTTCAGTTTTTAAGCTGGTCCGGCTGGCCTTTTTAGGCCAATATATTGCCTGTGTAGTGTTTTTAGCTACGTTATCAAGTCCGGCCTGGCAGTGCTATAAGGGTTAAAACCTTTTGAGCGATTGATTTTTTTGTCTCTCAATTTATCTTTTGTCCTAATCACCTTAGAATGCTTTTTTGTTGTTGCTTTTCCAAAAGATAGACTTCTTTCTCCATTGATGTACTAACTTGTTTACCTAACGTACTAATGAAGTTGGAAGAGGTATATGTATTCACTCATGTATGTCTGTTTATCTATTTTTATCGACACAATATCTCCAAACATTCTCAGTGAATTCCAATGAATTGATTTGTTTAGCAACATATCAACCCTTGATAGGTCATTTAATGCCGAAATCAGTTTAAAATTCTGAAAGTCGGAGGTTTTTTTCCTTTAATAGAGTCTTACGACTTTTCGTAGAAGGTTATTTTAATTTCTTTTAATATAGTCTTGTGACTTTGGTGAAAGGACAGGTGGCCCTGTTTGTTTTTTTTTTTGGGGGGGGGTCTTACCCCTCTGCAGGGGATGCAGTCGGCGTATTCTAGGCCCCAGCCGACGGCTGAATTCCAATGAAATTTTGAAAGGGTGGTCCATGTGCTACAGAAGAATTGATTAAATTTGGGGAGAGATTTTTTTATTATTCTGCAGTAAAAGAGGTTAAAAACGAACAGTTAATAAAATGGAGTAGATTTAAATTTTAAGGCAAGTAACTCAACATTTGTACATTCAAAGTTCTCTCTTTTTTACTTTCTTTATTTTTATTCAGTTTTTAGTTAGTGTACAGCATTGGTAGAGGTATGCACTTTCTTTTTAGTTCTTACTTGCATTTCCCATTGCTTTTTGAAAAGCCAGTCTTTGTTCACTGATTGCAACCTTTCTCTTGTACTAAATCACTGTATCAAGTTCAACCCAAAATTGAACCCTTTTAAACTATTTAGAAAGACAAATCAACATTTTATATTGAAAACTCTGAGCAGCATCTGTAAAATGTATTCATTTTCTATTTGTTTCTTGGGTTCCTGATTATTTTTATAAGTGTTAAAAATTAGATCCATTTAAGTTGAAAACTAAGTAAAAACATAGAAAAGAGCCATCAGCTTCTCTACTATAGAAGCTTTGAAACCCAAATTTTTTCTCCAAACTGCAGATGGAAATTTCAGATCTTAAACAATGGCTGCTCTCATTTTAGTTGTGCAACCCTTGAGCTGTCACTAGTAATGAGAAAAATAAAAATGCTTGATCTTCCAAATACTTAATGTTTATTTTCTTGGGGTTTCTTTTTCTTGGGCTCTTTTTGTTCACTGATTGGTGCTATGAAAACACAATCAGAAAAGAGTGCTTTTTCTCTCCTCCTTTATTGAGTGTAAAAGTTAGTTAGCTTTTATTGTTATCTCTTGTGATTTTTCAATCTTCTCTATTCTTAAAAAATTTTTTTAAATGTTTCTTTCATAGCTTTGGAGGTGAGAGTTTACTTATGTACACAACTCTGTTTACCCAGATCATTTATAACTCTTTCTTATTCATCTCTTCATCACACACACACACACACACACACACATACATATATATATATATATATATATACCAGTCAACTCTCATATTGTTACAGATGCGGATATAAGATTAGATAAATGAACAGTGTCAGAAAGAAGAATAGGTTTTATTATATACTATTTTATTCAAACTGGTGTCATCATTTTGATTGTTATAGTTACAACATTTCGGCTGTTGTATCCTCCAGACCTCTTCAGGTATTAAATAGATATGTGGAGAGAAAGTAGGGTCATCAGCCCCTGTGGAATAAAGTCACTGGGGAATAAGGAGATTGAAAGAATCAGTGCACATGCTAGGCTTTGATAAAATCCTAAGCAGGCCTAGCATAGAACTGAACACCATATCGAAACCTTTAGTTGGGATAGAACAGACATTAGGCTTGAGTTTAAAATTCCACCATCTGATTGTCCTAAGGAACAATGGCCTAGTGGATATAAGAGTTGGTTAAGTGAATGCAGTCAGGCATTGAAATACACACAGGGTGTTTGTAAAATAAGGCAACATTTAAAAAGGGAAATAACTCTTTAAAAGAAACTTATCAATTGCTTCCCTTAAATTTAAAGTCGGCTGATATGCTTAGCTGTATTCTCAGCTAGTCGTATTAGCCAATCAGCTGATAAGAGTTATATCCTTTTTTAAATGTCACATTATTTTACAAACACCTTGTTTACTATGGTTTAAGGGAACAAGCTGAAGCCACATCACAAGGACAAATTAAAGTGTTCTCTCTCTCTCTCACACACACACACACACAAAGTATGAACAGAAGAGTTGATATTAGATAAATATGCATGTAAAATTCTAGGAACAAAATGGCATGATGATTCAGTGAATCTGGAATTCATGAAACCTGGAAGTTACGGAAACAGAATTGCATGAATGTCATTATCTGATGCACTGATATTCCCCAAAAGTGAAACAGTCTCCAAGGCAATGTGAGCAAAAAGAAATACCAAGATGCAAACAAAAATGGAATTGTTTCATATTATGTTTATATTCATGGAATCAGAGAAAAGAGCAAGTCCTGTGGCCATTTAAAACTCTTTGGTGTTGGAAAGTAAAAAAGGGAAAGTGCTTTAGTAAGTTTGAAGGTTGATTGAATGACAACAAAGACCGCAGAAGAATATTGAAATAACAAACTCAGAAGAGCATCAGGATTGACTTTGATATGAAAGGATAATATGGTGCTCGGGGTTCCATGTGTCAGGATTGTTAAAAAGAATTTGGCAGTTTTGGTAAGCTGTATGATTTTTGGAATGATCCTCTTCAAGCTTGAAGGAAATCAAACTCCACTATTAATCCACTTATATATACACCAAGTGTATGTCTCTATTTTTCCCCAGTAACATTTGCCAAGGGAGATAGCTATAAAATGCTGATTATAGCGTTGCCTCCCTTATTTATCTATTTTGCTTTTTTGCAAATGCGTAAAAAATCCGGGTTTATTTTGGTTGAACATAGACAAGAAAATGCAGAGCACGTTTTATAAGTACAACGCAATTGCAAAATAATTGAAATACTTCCGTCATTTTTTGATGGCTATGGTAACCTAGTTTCTTGATAAAATTTTAAAGATAAAAATCAAACTATGGACCATTATGAATGATGAGTGTTTAATACAACTAATATCTACTCTTAAGTGTTCAAAGATTGACAATAGAAACCATTTAAATGAACCGGTCTCATCTGCAAATATTTGGCTGAAATTTATTTAACTTAATTATAACAGACTGTATAGATGGGTAAGTGGCGTAATAGTTATTGGCACAGAAAACAATCCCCAAACCAAGTTTCAATTCCAGCTGAGGCTGTTTATATTTACTTTGCTGGGGGAAGAAGAGATGTATTCATGCCTTTCCCAAGGGCATTAGTGCCAAGTGAACACAAACTGTCTAAGCCGGAATTTGAATTCTGCTTGACGGTTCTATTTTCTATGACATTAACTATTAGGCCACTTGCGCCTCCATAACAAATACCTAAAATTCAGATTAATTATTTAGTTTAAGAGAGTTAAACACAGACACTTTAACTCTTTGAACACAGAATCATGACCCAATGACCCATATCTGACCTGGGGACATTGATCTGACACAGCATACATTATATTTGCTGTTTGTCTGCCCATATGAGCTTTTGGGTTCCCGGAATTGTGGCCCTCTGTCCTTCATCTGACTCAGAGATATTGATCAAACACAGTGCACATATAGCTCCTGGGTGTCAGTGTGAAGGAGTCAGTGTTAAAAGGGTTAAGAATGTGGGACGTGGTAAAGTGAGTGTGGATGATAGATACATAAGCATCAAAAAGTGCATCAAAGGTGATTTAAAACTTAAGTCATATAACAGACAGATATAACAGGCTCCATCATCATGCTGTATATCAAGAGAAAATCTGGAAAATGTTGAGACGTGACTAATAAAAATAATGTGTGTTCAATCAAAATGTCATCTCAGAGATTATCTCCTTTTACTTGGATTATAAAGTTGATAAGCACTGATAATTTATCCAGAACTTTTCATTTTGTTTTGAAAGTTTTAAATGAATTATATCAACAGGATTAATTTTTGTTGAAGATTAGGAAGAGATAAACTTACGTCAAGATGTTTGCATTTTTATAAAATGAAACAATGTTTTGAAGAATTCAGTAAATTTTGCAATAAAAGCTCATGTATAAACTGTATATTCAGCAAGAAATAGAGACCCTTTGGTTTAGAAACAGAATCTTAAAGAATATGTTGATGATCATAGAGTTGAGCTTTTAAGGACTTTTTAAAGTCGAAATTGAAATGATTTTGGAGTTGGATGAATGTAGCATGGCACTTGGCACATTGTCCCATTGTCCCACTAAAATGTAAGGTGATTGAAATAGTATTAATAATACATGGATTTGGAAGCGTATGTATATATGCGAAATAGCGATTTTCGAGAATACATAGATTTGAAAGCAAATATATATATATATGTGTGTGTGTGTGTGCATGTTGGTGGTTCGATATCTTAGTCTGGGATTTTTGAAATTCAGAGATGTTTTTTGAGTCACTGATTAATATCTAAATATCCTCTTCTAAATACTCACAAAATGAACCAAACATATTCTATTTTATTTATAAGTATATCGACAGAACAATGTGTAGAATAGCCTAACTGTTAATGGTAAGGAAAATAGAATTGGTGACCGAGATCAAATTTCAGCTGAGTTAGTTTGCGATCACTTCACTTTGTACTAATGCCATTGAAATGAATGTGTCATCACTAACCTTAAACGAAGATTTTACATTAATCATTGATTTAAAGAACATGCCATCCATTAAAAATGTGCATGTTTTAGATGTGAAACTGTATATTCTGACTATTGTATGGTATACTAAGAAAAACATTAGTTTAGAAACAGTACACCTCATCACTGCATACATATCTTCTTTTAGATCAAAGTAAATCTTAGTGCGAGTGGCCGAGCAGTTAATGGCACAGAGCTCTGCACTAATGCCCTCCCATCACATCATCGGCCAGCTTGGCAGGGTAAGGACCATCACCTCACATTTCTTACACTGACTTGGGGAGGGCCTACGTCTAACTATAGACCTTAAAAGGCTGATAAAAAAATTTATAAAAAATCTTGATTTTTCACCCAGGATTTTTCAATAATGTTGAGAAAAACATATCCAATTCTCTGTGCTTTTATCAGTTTTTTAAGAATTGTTTTGTTTTGAATATTGTTTGCCTGTTTAATTAGGAATTCATGTTTGTAAAATAGAATTGTTTTCTGACCATCGGTGTAGCACCCTGGCCCTGTATCCACAATTACTACAATGTTTGGGTCTCCATGAATCTATTGTGAAATAGAGATAAAATCATTACCTCATGTGTTGTGTGACACGGGAAGTAACTTAGCTTTCAAATTCCTATATAAAATCCTATATTGATGAAGTTATACTATGTCTGTCTGCGTAACTCTTTTCAGAAGGGAAGGTGGTAAATGTGAACTTTGTATCATTGTTTGGTGTGGATAGCATAAGACAACAACTAAAATGTTGTGCATAGAACAAGACATTCCACTGATGGTTCCATGACAAAAAAAAGAATGCTGAAATAAAAACAGGAGGAAATTTCATGGAACTGAATAACCTCAATCGTTCAAAATTTGATCTACACAAAAATATATGTGTGTGCATAAATGTGTTTGAGAGAGAAAATGTGTTTGAGAGAGAAAATAAAGTCTTTAGATTTTTTGTTTTATAATATAGTATAACCCAGCAGCACAAAATATGTGTGTTAAGTTGCAGTGTTATATACTACCTGTTCCATAATAGTTGTTAGAGTTATTTACTTATTACTATATGCAAATGTAACAACTGTTATGGGACAGAGATAGTATAATATAATAGCGAGCCAACAGATGAGGTGCAATTTACCAGTGGTAGCTTAACAACCAACACACAACACGGCTGGACCCATGCACTTACCTGGGTTGAGTGGAGGTGTCTTATCATCTGAGAGCAAGTTAAAAGTAAATGTAAAATCATCAGCTTTATCAAACACAATTGTTTCTTTTAATTGCTGATAGAAACTGTTATTTAACAGAACTGAACTATAATTTGATTTTGCTGTTATTCTTTTTTCTATATTAGACATGGTATTTATATAACAATATTTATTTTCTATTTTCTATGAAAGATCACTTTCGTTTCTTATTAATAAAACAGGATTCTGCTTAAGACGAACACATCAGGTCAATGAATTTTGGTGAATATAAACGTCATTCTTTTTAAACGGATTTGCATAAAAAGGACACAAATAGTTCTTCAGACGATTGAACTCCTTGTTGTTGTTCATGTTGTTAACACAATATTCCAGCCAATTCATTCTTCAGGTGAAATATCTGAATGTGATGAGGTAAACAAAAGTTTTTTTTTAATTTCAAAGGAGGCAAGACTTATAATGTAGGATTTGGGTGTTTCTTTGTCCTTGTCTTGTCGGGTTTGGGTCTGTTGAGAAGCAGAAGCAGAGAAAAATCAAAGTAGCTCATATTAACATGTCGACTAAATGCATTAGTCAGACAAGTTTGGAGTTCAACCCGATGTGGCTTCCACTGCTCAACAGATCCAAACCCGACAAGGACAACAAACAAGTTCAATCGTCCGAAGAACTATTTAAATGCTAATGACCCTTCTCAGAACTATAGAAAATATTTTGACAAAATATTACATACATTTGATTCTGTTCTTGCAGCATTGGTCCTACTAAGTGACTATTCATTGTACCTGATGTTCCATTTAACCGCTTAATGTATAAAATTCTAATACTTATTTATGGCCAAATAATTGAGACAAAAAAATGGTGAGTGAAAAGCAACTGCACATTATTACCTATTCCCCAGGGACTTCATTAGAGATACTTGTATCATATTCTTAGATTAATGGCCTAGGAGCTGTAGACTTAGTCTTTTTATTTTAAAGTTCAGAAGAGGTTTTAAGATACATTTTCAAAAAAGCATATTGATTAATTTTTATTATTATTTCATCACTTAAGGCATTATCTTTTAAATCTGAAAATTGATTTCAGAGCTGCATAATTCTGCAAGATTTATTTCTAGATGTCGGCTTTTTGATAAGCAGTGGTGTAGTGCTAAAAAGAGAAGTGAGGGGATGCAGGGCTGCCTGCTCTAGCAAGTGTAGTGATCCAGTGAGCAAGGCAAACCTCTTTAGCTGGGCAGTTAGGGGAGGAGAGGTGCCTTTTTAGTAATACCTTGATTCAATATATATAACTACAATGCATTGTTTTGGCTAATTTGAGGGAACAGACAGATAAACAGAATGAGAATTTTAGTAATACATAGATAGTGAGAGAACACCATTCCCCCTCTACAAAAAGTGAGGAAACACCATTCCCATACATTCCTACAGCACTACATCACTGTTGATAAGTTTTTAAAAAAAATACAAATGTTATTTGAAACCAGTACAGATTATTATTTTGAACAGCAAGCTTGATTTTCAACCCTTAAACCTAAACCTAAAGTTAGACTTATTGATTTAACTCTGGATTGTGTTTCCAGTTGAACCAATATAATGTTACCGACTTGACTTATAATGCTACTAACTAGATTGTGTTCACCAAGATGGCAGCCTCACTATTTCTTTCACAGGTCAAGTCAGTAGAGCAAGTTGCGAAGAAAACATTTATAAAGATATGTGATCTCTTCCCTAGCAGGAAACTGTGCCAAGGATTTGTTTTGTTTGATGACACAAAAAATAAGTTTTGTACAAATAAAATATACAAATCTTGTTGCCAGCATGTATCATGAAAGATATCACACTAAAGTGAATCCTCCTGTGATCTTAACTCATAAAATTCATGAAGGGAAATAAATACTGATTGAATTCACAGAAGAGTTCCATTATTTTGATTCTATTCATTGAAGAGTTCCACTGTCAATACAAGCGGTTACAAGTAGTCCATGAATTTAAGAGTTAAATCATGATTTTTCAACAAAACTCATTTTTGAAATGATTCTTGTATATCTAATCACATTCAGGATAATGTGGCAACTCAAAAAGCAAAATCTTCAATATTTGCCTCGGTATTCAAGAATTAATGAAAATGGTAAGGCTTATTAAAGAGAATCTGTCCAAATTCAAAGTTATGAGTCATATTCCAATTCAGCACTTAATTTTTAACTTGCAAATTTAGAGAGAGATCCAGAAACCAATATTCTAAAAGTACAGATTTTATCTGATAATATCAAAATGCTCAAAACCTACTCAGAGACAGGTTATATCTGTGTATGCCCCCTCTCCCACCCAGTAATTGATGACTGGGTTTTAAAAGTCTTTTATGTAGCCAGTTCAAGTATTAGAAGTATCTTGGAGCTTTTAGGGCCAAAAGTGATTATCATGTTAAAATTATTCAAAGGGACGACCAAATAAGTGAGATACTAGTATGTATGTATACTTCTGTTTGTATATATAGAGATGTTCAAAGATCATATTTCAATAGACCTGCTATCATCAACAACCATAGAGGGTAATTTTTAAAAAAATGAATGGTACTAAAATAACATCTTTGCATTAATATTTTAATTATACAGGCATTCCCTGATATAACGTGGGTGTAGGGGTCCAAGAAGCCAACTGTGTAATAACCAAGTTGTGATAACTGCGGGATGGGCGTGGGTGATATTCAAGGGCAGGCGATAGATGAAAGATGGCAAACATTGTCTATCATATAAAAACTAAGTGAGATTCGAACAAATGAACAAAGGCATTCTTTAATGTTTGTTTTTATTAAGTAATACCACCAAAATATATTAAAGAGTATACCGAATTTCAGTATTGTAAAACCCAATATTTACATCAATGACTTAACCCTTTCAACCTGTAAGCTGCTGCGCCTTCAGACTATATCTGAGCTCCCGAAAGTTTCTTTCATTGACTACTGAAATGTCTAATTGTCTAATTCCTTTAATCTTTACATTTGGTTTGCCAGTGTAAGTCAAATATATTTCTTAGTGGGGTAGGGGGGGGAGCTGTGTCACCTCTGTCATCAAATGGGCTTATGGTGTAGTGAAATAGCACTCAGCCTGAAATATCAGGCTTACAGGTTCAAAGGGTAACTCTGGTTTTACTCGCTGTTTTCTAGACAAGTGGGCGATGATATACATAAAAATGTTGGTGTTCACCTACCACCCGCCTTATATCAAAAACAGTGCTATAACAAACCGTGTTATATTGGGGGATGCCTGTATACACTCGCTTAAAAGCTGCCTTCGGTAGCCTTTGAGCTCGATATCAAGTCACTTCCTATTTATAGAATTTATATTTGCATATTCCTCTTATTTTCTTATAAATCACTGTAATTAGCATTTATCAGACCTTGAGTTATCTTCCTTGGACAAACATTTGACTTTTTTGTCAATTTATACTTAATTGAATTAAGGCCAATTGCTGTTTTTGCTGTGTTATGGTAACAAATCCACAATCAAACATACAGAAATCAGATTATTATAACAATGGATAGATTTAAGATTATATATTTTTTTCAGAAGAATTGCAATAGAATTACCATAAATGGAAATTTTCTTTTAATGAAATATTCTTAACCTTTTCTTTCAGATACAAGATAGTACTCAGATTCTTTTCTTGTTTAAAATATGTTAAATACTGATAGTTACCTTTTTTCATATTTTTTATTTAACTTTGATTTTCGGAAATCAAAAATCTTTAAGTTTAAAGAACAGCCCTTCAGTCTCATTTTTCAGAACATTCTTTTATGGAGAAATTAAATAAACATTTAATGATGCTAAGTGAATCTATTAACAGATTATCTGAATTTGAGAATTGCTACTGATTTAATGAAAATATGTGTCGAATGTTAAAGTATACATTATGAGTATGAGTATTGTGAACAAAGACAGAAGTTGCACACAAGGGAGGTAAGCAATTTTTACTTACCGTATTTGACAGCATATAAGAACCCCCACACCCCAAATGGCTCAAAAGGAGAACATAATCTTCATTGTCCAATCCCGATGGCCCGAACTTAAGGAAGAGTTTTTAAAAACACTGGGTGATAAATGAGTGGAATTCAGAGAAATGCACTCTTTAAAAAAAAATATTCCCTGCTGAAATAAAGGGGGGGGGGTCTTATATGCTATCATCATCATCAACAGCCGTTATAAGTCCACTGCTGGACGAAGGCCTTTCCCATCTCCTTCCATGACAACCTATCTTGTGCTAATCTCTGCCAAGTCTTACCGGCAAACCTTTCTATCTCGTCCCTCCATCTTGTGTCTGGCCGTTTCCTACTTCTTTTACTATCCCATGGGCACCAATCTGTTAGTCTTTTCCCCCATCTATTGTCATCTCTTCTCGCTAGGTGGCCGGCCCATCTCCACTTTTGTTGCTTAATTAGTTGTATAATATCCTTTACTCTAGTCTTTTCTCTGATCCATGTTGATCTTTTTCTATCTCTCAGCGTTACCCCTAGCATTGCTCTTTCCATGGCTCTCTGTGCTATTCTAAGTTTGTTTTCTGCTCGTTTTGAAAAACGATTAAGTTGTAAATATATTTTATATTCAGATTTCTGCTTCAAAAAGGAATTATTAAAATAAACAGAACAAAACACACCAAAATTAGAAAAAATAAATAAATAAAAATAGCAGCAATAATTATAACAACAAAAAGGGGGAGGTATGAAATGAAAGGAAGTGGTTCAAATGTTGATGGTTCTTCTAAGCAGCAAGCTTGATATTCAACCCTTAAAGTCAGACTTATTGATTTAACTCTGAATTTTGTTTCCAGTTGAACCAATGTAATGTTACCGACTTGACTGTGTTCACCAAGACAGCAGACTCACTATTTCTTTCGCAGGTCAAGTCAGTAGAGCAAGTTGGGAAGAAAACATTTATAGAAAAAAGACATGTGACCTCTTCTCTAGCTGGTAATTGAGCCATGCACTTGTTTTGTTTGATGACACGAGTTTTGATCCTCAGATACAGGCAAATAGAGTTCAGTAACTATGACAACAAGGTTTGAGATCAATACAGCAAGGATACCATTGTATTTTTTTATCCTCCTCCTTGGAAATGCATTGTATCCTTTCACTGAGATTTTCTTTTTGGGGAAAATAATGTTGTCTTGGCCATCTTGTTTTTTTTGGTAAGCTTACATTAGATTAACTCAACTCAAACCTGAATGGATAATATTGAATTGAACTATAGTGGTAGTCAAAAGTAATGTCCAGCCTAGGAAATTGATGCTCTGAATAAAGGGCTAAAACTCTAATTTCCTAGGCACAACATCACTTAGGGCCACCACTTTATATAACCGATATATATATATATGTATATAGTGGTGGTCAAAAGTGATATTTAGCCTAGGAAATTAGAGCTTCAATTTTCCTAGGCCCGACGTCACTTTTAACCACTGCTGTATATCAGACTTGATAAAACAATAAGGAAAATTATAGCGAGGCATTTGTAAGAGGTCATTATTTATGATGATAACACTTAGAATCATGTGAGGAGATGAAACAAGTGATAATATTAATAACCACGTGACAAATGCAGATATTCTTGTATTTTGTGGCAAAATGAATATCCATGGGTTATTTTCTAAAACCTTAGTGGCTAATTTTGTTTAACTTACCTCTTTTCACGTTTCCTGCTGATGTTACTGTACCACCTGGTAAAAGAGAAAAAAATTGTGTGAAGAAAAACATTGATTTAAATTCTCTATTACTTATAAGGTAAAGGATAGGCTTGTCATACTGATTTCTGATTTGTGATGCTGATGACTATGAAGGAGTTTTAAAGTGGTAAGAGAAAAGGGTTCCTATTCTTTGGGAAGTTTGATGGTTCTTCTAGACAGAACCATTATTGATTTTTGACTAGTATTTCTTTCATCATGATTCTAGTTGCTTTTTATTGTTGTTCTATGGCAGAGAGCAAACAGCACAGATTGGGAAAAACAGAATAAAGGATGAGTTTAATGGTTAGATTTGACCTTCTGCCAACCGTAAAAGCTCTGGTAGATCAATCGGTAGAGCAGTTGTTGTACTTAGTCAGGCTTCCCATGGTAAAAAGGATGCCTAGTTCAAGACTTGCCTAGAGCTTAATATTTATTCCCGATCTGCACTGTTAATCCACTGCTTTAGACTGATGGTCTGAGTAGTTGCAAACCAAAGCAACTAAAGATAAGATGAAAGAAAATCATCAAAAATGAATAATGGTTGACAATGCTTCATCTAGTCAAAAATAAATCAAGTTTGACTTTCATTAAACAATTTAAGAAACAGTTTTAATAGTATTTAAGATTTTGTCATACTTCTTACAATCTTCACTCATTAAATTCCAGATGTACTTTAGATCTTGAAGAACTGAATTTTATAAAGGGTTTTCAATAATTCTTTCTTCACCAAACAAAATAAACGATTTTTGAGGGACATTATTATTAGTTTTGATTAAACTAAAAATCAGAATTTTCAGCATTATACCACCATGCTAATTTAATTGAAATTCCAAAGAATATACTCTCATATTTGTTATTATAATGCTTATTACCTATACGTGTGTTCTTTGGGATTATTTTCATTCTCTGTGTTTAATGATACCAGATGTCTAAGTATGGTCAGTATGTGGATTGAGCTAGGGTGGGTCCTGTGGCATATGTTATAAAGGGGCCTTAAATTATGAAAATACATATTATAACCCATTTTTTTCACTTGCAAAGTAATTAGATTTTTTCATTTGCTATATAGCCAAATAATACTACAAATATTCAGCAATAGTATTACTTTGTTTTTGTTTAGATCTTTGTACAGTGGCTATGATTTTAGTTTCAAGTATCTTCAAATTTATGTGTTGTATATGTATCACATAGATACCACACTTTATTAAAATAATTCCAATTAAAGGTGATAATTGGTTAAAATTGGTAATCTTAAATGCCCAGCCGTTCATGAAAGTTGAGGGCAGTATAGTGCTGTACTTAATAGAGCAAGTGCAGAATCACTGAATTGGAATTGATAACTTGCAAGCATTTAGCCTGTGGGCCCTTGAAATTGATGACCCCATAGCTTGAATCAATTTAGGGTCCAGATTCTATGTTTGATCCCCAGTATTCTTTTATGTAGTTGAAGGGGTCTGAATTCTACATTTAATCTTTGCTTTGATTAAATTAAATTAAATTTTGATTGTTATCATCTGAAAATTTGCACTTTTGACTTGAATCAATTTTGGGGTCCAAATTCTACATTTGATTGCATTTTTCATTTAAAGAAATTAAGTAAAGAAATTCTTCTATTTTAAAATTGTGAGCTTTTAAGATTTTATTTAGTCCTGAGTTTTTCAGATGTGGCCATCAAGCTTATTCCAACATTCTCTCTTTGAATTAGCTTCTCTTTAATCTTCCCAGATCATATGCATTTTGCCAATATTCTAGTCATATTTCAAAGCAATCTGCCGCCTTCAATTCAATCTCAGATATCTTCAATTAACTGCAACAGGATCAGCTCAATTGCTTTGTTCTAACTGCACAGTGATTTTGATTATACAGAGTGGCGCAAAATAAGCTGAACAGTTTGTTTTCTCTGTAAACAATGGACCCTTCCACTTAAAATTACAGATGAAGAAACATAGGAATGAGCAGAAAAAGTTGTTGGTAACTTTAAGTGTAAGGGTTGATTGTTGACTGATGGAAATATTTCCGTCGTTTGGAGTTGAGCCATAGAACTGCAATGATTGGAATTTCAATCATCTGTAGTTAATGGGTTAAACCTCTCATTTTTCTTGAATTTAGTAAGAAAAAAGAAAAGAAAGAAAGTTTCTTTGATTCTAGTTTCATATTGCTACATTGAACCCTATTAAACTTTCAACTTGATGAATGATTGACTGTGTTTTTAAGATTGCATGATTTTACAGAAGAAGCCTGCAGGGGAAAAATCCAGCAACATTGAACCAATTATGATGTTTCTTTTTTTCTCAGCTAAAAAATATCAAAATGTCAGATGCAAAAGAAAGTTAATTGAAATCATGCAAGAAGACAACCTTTTACATTTAAGTCAGAAAATTCAGGTGTCAATTAAAGCAAGAAAAATGCTGATAAAGTTTCATTGTGTGTGTATAGTGTGTGTGTACAGATATATATATATATATATGCATATACAGGCTTCCCTGATTTTATGCCCGGGATGTGTTCCTAGAGGAGGCAGTGTAAACGAAATCGCGGCAGAAACAATCCACCAGATCACTTAACATTACAATACTTAGCTTTGCGTTGATTGGTTGAAATTTCACTGGTGGCACCTCCAGCAGTGAAAATATGAACTACAGCTGCATTCACGAAATTTAGTAATTTCTTGAAGAAAAAATTTGGCCAAATTTCAAACTAAATAAAATAATGTTATTGGTGTAAAATCAGGTCAGCCTGTATATATAAAGTTCTCCTACTATCCGAATGGCGAAATAGGATAAAGCAAAAAAGCAATTATCATAAATATATATGGGAAAAAGTTTTGAGCATCTCCAGATCCCATGATGGTATGTAATGTTAGTCGTTGGAGTTTTGGGTGGTGGGAGATACAGGAGACTTGAGTGTAGGAGAAATAGAAACAGGGAACACACTGCCTCTATAATGGCTCACTGCAAAACAAATACTGAGCCCTATTTTCCCTTTTAACGTTTTCTTAAAAGCGAAAAAGTGGTTTAAAGCAAACTTTTGAAAAGCAAGGGATATATATATATGTGTGTGTGTATTCATGTAATTGTGCCTCTATGTATTTGAAATAACCCAATGTGACTGTTTGACGAAGATAAACCAAAAATTAAATTTAAAACAAAACAAACATAAATAATTATTTTAAATCAATCTCAACATAAATTCTGAATTGTCTTAACTGACAAATTTTCAGGATTCTCAAACAATGAAAAATCACAAATTGATTATAAGAATTGTTGAGGATTTGAGATAGATTTATAGTTAAATAAAATGCTATTAGTTTAATGTTAGAAAACAACCAAATTATGAATGAATAAATAACAATTAAGGTTTGCCCCACCCACCTTATTCACTGCACCTGTCCCCTACCGATTACCACTTTCTCCAGGTTTTAGTTGCAATAAATGTACCAGCATGCATACTTGCTTCTGGCAGTTTGTTGACTCCTGTGACCACAGTTTTAAAATTATCGTTCAAATCACAGATCGAAACTGAACCAAAGAACTCTACAGGTTCACAAACTAATGGCAGCAGATTGAAAACATACTGGACCATGGGAGTTGCCAAACCACAAAGCGCCAGATTAGAGAGCTACAACTCTCTTTATTAGTATTTCCTGTTAGGTGACCCAAGTTTCTGTTATAGAAACAAGCCCCATTGTCTAACCTTTTTTAACCAAAATTTGCTCAAAATCTTTGTTCACATTTACTTTTTGTTTATGTTTCTCTTGAAACTTATAATACTCTGAACTTCTTTTAAACCAATCAAAATTTGATCAATGATTATTCATATTTACTATTTGCTTATGTTTCTATCCAAAGGTATGTCAAAGACATGGTAAGTGGTTTGTTGAGTGGTTACTCAGTATTCCAACTCTATGACATCTGATAATTTGATCTGTCTCTGGAACTCTGGCAGTCTGGCTATAGGACTTGGATCATAATTATATTCCTTCTAGCTTCTTATATGTATTTATTAAGCATAGCTCAGTCTGGCAGAAGGTCACTAGTGGGGATCATTCAGTGAAAACTGAACAGTACACAATAGCAATGGTCTGCTAGTGTAGTTTGCTAACCATTACGTCATGGTGAAAAACCCAAACACCTTATATGGCAAAATTATAACATCAAAATTTGATTATCTAGCAGTTATAGGAATAGTAACATAAGATAGAATAGTTGAAAAAAAATAAAAAATGAGAATATTTAAGCCAAGAAAAAGATGAATAATTACAATACAATAATTTTTGGCTGTCAACGAATTTGTAACATTAATCAGTCAACATTTGTGGGCATTTATGTTGGTCACTCAATCAGATATTGTTGTAATCAATCAACTTTGTTAAAGAAATTACTTGGTGATGTCTCTTTGCAAAAACATCAGAGATAGACTAAAAATGGAGAATCAAAGATATTAATGAAGTAATGTTTTCATTTTTTTCCAAAGTATTAAGTTCCTGATTGTGGTACTTCGAATACAACGGAGGCAGAATAACCAAAATAGTGAGAGGAAATACGAGAGGACTATTTTCTTTTCATTCTTGCAGTGTGTTTAGATGGTTTCTTAGAGAAGGAATTGGCTTGTCATTTGCCAAATAATAATAACAACTCTGGCTAATATTGATCAGATGTTGGATAACTTTGATCAGCCATGCAAAATCCTGTTATGTTTCACCTTGCAGAAGGCACACCTGCAGGGAGAGAGGATATTCAAGAATAACTCACCTTTGAACTCTCAGGACTGACTTTTTCCACTTGTGTAGCTTTTAACATACTAAATGAAGAACCATGACTGATGGTTGTAACTTAATTTTGGGTAAAGTTTTGAACAAACCCAAGTCAAAATAGATATATACATATGTATTATTGGTGCACTCACTAAGAGCTAGCCACAAAAGAGCTAGCTACAACAAATGCTACAACAAAAGAGCTAGGTAACAATTGATAATACTTTTTGTTTAGGATATTTTCTGTAGTTTTGAGAAGGGTCATTAATATTCAAATGGTTCTTTGGACAATTGAACTCCTTCTTGTTGTTTGTGTTGTAAACATGACGTTTCGGCCGATCCATTTACTCCTGAAGAAAGCCGATAAATGGATTGGCCGAAACGTTGTGTTTACAACATAAACAACAAGATGTTCAATTATTCAAAGAACCATTTGAATACTTTTTTTTAGCTAAACATAGAAAGAGCGACGATAATACATTATTTGAGCTAAGCATAGAAAGGAAAGGAAATGCTACAACTCTAAATGGCTGCACGTTCAAATTGATATTAGTGTTAGGTTTATTTTTACTTCATTCAATTCAATATAGCCTACATAAATATAATATGCATATGCATAATAGTCTGATTGTATCCGTAGTTCTTTCCTGCCTAGCCCTTATCGTACAATCCTTTTCTATTCATTAACTCTTTTTTACCAGCTCTTTTGTAAACAGCTCCTCTGGGGCTAGAACTTTCAGAGTGTGATCAATATTTATATATCGGTTAGAAGTGTTTAGAAGCAAGAGAATCAAATGTGCAGATTTGTACTTTAAATGAAATATTCCAAACTCGAAAGTGTTGACTTGGTAAAACTTGTTTAACCTAAAGCACACTGCATTCTTTTTCAAGGGCGCCAAGATTTTGTGCACTTAGTAACTTTGACATATAATTGACATAAACTGTGACATTTAAACACACATTCATTTGTATATCTGAGTTGCCTGCAGTGGGAGGCGAAACATTTTGCTTGGTAAACAAAATCACCTACACAGTGCAAAAGGTTGAATAAAATCTTACCAGTCTTTTTCTTAGGTATAGTTTGTGAGGTAAATGTATATTTTACATACAACATTTGACATGTCAGCCTGAAGCAGCTCAAAAACCAAGTTTTCTTTCTTGGTTTAATAACAAAACTTTAGTTGTCAAAGAAAGGTTTTATTCTTTTTCCTTCCAAAATGCTGAGGCAAATTTTGAAATTCAAGGTGCTTTCAGATAGAAGAAATACTTTATTCGTTTGAAAATCAATGTTGAATGAGTTTGCCAGAAGTTCTCAATAGAAATCCTCTGTGTATATTGTTGTACCTTTTGGCTTATCAACTAATATGTTTACACGTGTTGCATATTGGAAACTAGTTAATTCCTATGAAAGATTAACAGATTTATTTGAATTTCTATGTGATGATCTTTTTAGAAAAGAAACTACTGTAAATGTTTTCAGTGGAAGAGTCCATTGATTCAAATGGTGGGTAGGAGATATTTTTTATCAGCTGTATCCTTTGTTGTTGTTACCTTTAAGTGGAAGAGTCCATTGTTACGGATAGAGAAACAGAAACAATCACCATGCTCATTTTATATTAGTAATGTTGGCTTCTATTTGGTTCCCCTAATTGAATTACCCTCTCTCATTTATAATTGGTGCCATTTGAGAATCTGGGAGTTGAGTTTCTACAATTACCTCTCTTAACCTTTTAAGTGCCACTGTCACTGAATTGCAACCATATATAACCCCCACTCAGTCAGTAAATGATATATACATAATTATGGCCAGAGATCTGCTGCGCATATGACCAATAGGTGGCATATATATATTGGCATAATTCTACCGCAAAACATTTAGATTTTTTAAATAGTTTCAAAGTAAAAAGTGCATGGTAAGAAAGTTGTACTAAAAATTCTAAAATCCAAGATGCCTGCCACCTGATGACATCATCATATGCAAATTAGGTAATAATATTTTTTCCCAACATAAACCTTGTGCCATACTGATCATTTCTTTTCTGTATAGCAACCTTCTATCTTGAACCATTCTCCCTCTATAGCCCTTCAAAAAACACAAAGTCAGATTTATGAAATTGTCTTAAAAAATTGGCGCTTAAAAGGTTAAAGTATTTTTCATAAGCAATAAGAACCTATGTCATGTATTATCTTTTATTAAGTGGGAATTATCAGTAAAGTGATAAACCTATTTATTAATATGAAATGCATAAACATTTTAAAACTTGTTAAACTTAAACTAAAAATCTCATGTATTTTCCCTTTATGTGCAGAATATTAAATGAAAGCTTTGAAGTATTTTACACACTCTTTTGTTAAGCCTTCCAAGACTTTCACCTATTAAGGTGCTTAATGTCTGAATTAAAATGTCCCAGAGGACTTCTAAGAGCTCTATGGGCAGGACTGGATTAACCATTAACCATGCTGAAAAAGCACGTGCTTAGGGCACCTAAAGAGAAGGGGGCACTGCAAGTTTTTTTTCTTCTGAAGGTATTTTGCCAGATCATATTTTCGATAAAACCTAATAGGCTAGTGTAAAACTGCTGTATGTTAAAAATATTTATCCCATTTTGTTGCAGGGGTTTTAAACCAAGAAAATCATGGTCCCTTTTAGGTTTTGAAGGATAGATTGGAAAATGGCTATAAAGATTTATGTAAAAAAACCCATAAAACTGTTGAAAATTTGCATTATATATGTTTCCCTGGATCCTGGTTATCAGTTGATAATTTGCTTGTATTGCTAACTGCTACTTAGTATAAAATAAATGGCTTTTTATCTCAACAACTGTATTCATTGTTTTAATCATGGTATTAATATCTTGTCAGTTAAGCAATGGGGCACCATTGTTGGGCTGTGCTTAGGGAATTAATTGGCTTTAATTCGGATCTGTTTATGGGACATATATGTCCCAGCAGTCATCAAAACCTTGGAATATATGTCCCAGGAATCTCATAAGGGTTAAAGCATGTAATTTACAACCACCAGTTACATGTTTTTGCAGAAAGAAAACATGAAAAAAGAGAAAAGGCTTACACATTTATACAAACATTTGAAAAACATGGTTTTAAACAACTGTATCTGATCAATTGAAAAGTGTGTTTGTTCCATAATGAATGATCAAGTGCATGAAAGGTGATATTATTTTGAAATGTTTGTGTGGGTAACTGAGGATAATAACAAGAAATAAAAGAAAAATAAAGCAGCAAACATGTTGAATCGAAGAAAACATTCAACAAAAAAGTTAAATAATTTTGTCTCGATAATGTGTGCATACATGCATACACTTATATAAAAACATATATGCATATACATTTCTTTATACATGTCTACAAATATATATACACACACAAATAGATATCTATCTTAAATCCAAGAAAATATTTAATAGAAAAGTTTTCTTTGATGATACATTTTTATATTAGAGAGGCTAAAGTCAATACTATCATTTTGAGATTGCAAATGGGCAAAATTCACTTTTGTAAAAAAGCTAGGAAAATTTTTCTCACATCAACCATAAAAATAAAATCTGACCAATCAGCACAAACCAAGTAATATTTTTCAACCAATAAAAATAAGGAAACAAGTCTCCAAATTTCTCGAATTTCTGGAGCCACCAAAAAGATATAACAATGAATTCTGAACCTTGTTAGTCTGTTAACAATTTTAGATGTCAACATGACTCTATGCTACTCATAACAATACATCTTTGATCATACACACAACTAAACATTTTATGCTAGAACATTTTGCTCTTTGATGAACTTTAAAAGATGTATCCAGTAAGTTTATCAACGACAACCTTTTTAAAGAATTTCACATGCTAAACAATCATTTCAAAAACATGTACACGCATGGGCATCTACTGCCTCTTTTCCAGGGAGGGTTTTGACAAAACAATATATTCGGAATATATCTTAGCGGCAACTCTGTTACCAGCAAATAATAATACCATCTTTTTATATGGGAACATTAAGTTTGGGATTACATAAAACAATTGTACTCCACCATTATCCTTTACTGACTATAAGGTTCCAACTTTCAAACCCCTTTATCCTTGGTGAGAAGGTCTGATCCATGTGTACAAGCATAGATATGATCACACATTTTGATGTATTTTTTTGTCATACAAACTTTAAAGGCAAAACCCCATTTACACATAGATTCTTTTTTAAAATGTATCAAATAATGTTTATAAATTTCATTTGTCTTTTACTACCGATAAGACATCTTGTTCTTCTTTGCATTACATTTAAAGACTCTTTCAGACAGTGGTTTATCACTTATCAATTACTACCCTTTACTATGAGGAAAGGAAAGCTAAGAGAATAGCACCAAAATCTTTACTCTCAGCTAAATTATAGTATTGGAGCCACATCACTGCTGATGGACCCACTTTGTATTTTTTTTACCCTTACAATTGTCAAACTTCAAAACATTAGACTTTCCATATCTGAACATTTAAAAAAGATGTTCCCAAAGACATATTTCCCACACCTGAAACACACGTTGATGCTATGTAACCTTGAAGCAACTGTGATAATTTTGTGGACTTTTAAAGAATTTTACAAATTCCTTTTGGATGAAGATTTTGAGACCTAAATGGAGGACATGTCTGGGAAAATACAAACGTATGGCAACCCTAAGTAAGTTCAGATGCTTTATTCATTAGAATCTAGGCATATATATATATATACAGGGCCTTATTGAGTAGGGGTGCACCAGGACGCCCCCAAACCAAAGAAAGGAAATAAGTATAAACAATTTTGAACAGAATTATGCAATCATTAGCCATTCTTACGTCTGAATTGCAGAATTTCCAAGATTTTGCCTGGAAACCAGATTAATATTTGCTTTATGCAAATATTATACTGCTGAAAATTATATATTTTATCATCTCAGACTGCTAAAATGCAAGGAATTTTGGACCTGAGATGCTAGGAAAATTGATCAGCTATTATAAGTCCACAGCTGGACAAAGGCCTTTCCCATCTCCTTCCATGACAACCGCGACTGTGCTAACCTCTGCCATGTCTTACCAGCAAACCTTTCTATCTTGTGTCTGGTATTTTCCTACAGCGTTTACTGTCCCATTGGTTATTCTTTAGCTCAATCTGTTGTTATCTCTCCTTGCTAAGTGTCCTGCCCATCTCCATTTTTGTTGCTGAATTATTTGTATTATCATCAGCCATCATGTCCAGTGCTAGATAAAGGCCTTTCCCAGTTCTTTCCGTGCCGACCGTGACTGTGCTAAACTCTGCCATGTCTTACCGGTGAACCTTTCAATCTCATCTCTCGATATTATATCTAGTCTTCTCCTATTTTTTCTGTTTGCTATTCCTTCAGCACCAGCACTTTTGCACCATCTATTATACTTCACTTCTTGCTATGTGTCTAGCCGATCTCCATTTTGTCCACTTAAATACTTCCATGATATCTTTTACCTTGGTCTACATATCTCTCTCTCTTTCTCT
>VCCN01005801.1:5590770-5601239 GCA_006491835.1 Architeuthis dux | reverse complement strand
ATAAGGTTGCTTCCAAGGTGGACGTGGGTTTGATCCCCACACGACGCTCATTTCTTTATTTTACATTTACGATTTAGGCCACTCGTTTAGCAGTCATTCGCACAGGCACTAAGCAAATATAGCTTCCCAACTAATTAAATGTCTTTATAATTATTATATTCTGTCAGATATAAAATTATCCATTATTTGATTCCATATATATATACACTCACAGTGGTGACTAAAAGTGATGTTCAGCCTAGGAAATTCAAGCTTTTACCCTTTATTCGGAGAGTCAATTTTCCTAGACCGGACATCTCTTTGATCGTCACTGTAGCTAGGAAAAATTCACACTTGCCATGTTTGTACACATTCATACTCACCTATTGCAAAACAACAATTTATAGCTTCTGCGTATATATACATATATAAAATGCACAATAATGTCGAAGCATTTCTGCACCTTTTTATATATATTGTTATTCCTAATCGTTCTGGAAGTCAATCTCAGAAGTACTTTTGATAAAATTCAACTATTCAACCTTTGTTATTTATTCAAGTCGTTCAACAACTAAACTATATACGGAACAAAATGGTAAGATGGTGGATTCTATTTGGCAGCTGTTAATGGTTTTCTGTCTGACTTCCTCAGGATATGTGTGTGTACATATATTTGCAGTGACAGGTATGTAGACATATATGCAAACTGAATGAAATATGGTAGCTGTAGGAGGAAGATATACATATATTGGTGTGTGTGTGTGCATATTAACCCATTGTACTCAAAGAGTATTCTAAAGCACGAATTTAGGATAGAAATTAAATCTTTTGATCACGCTTAGCCCCTGTCAAGGTTGACAATGAGTACAACAGCTTTTTACAGCAGCTGCCTGGGTGGGTAAAGTGGTTATGAGAAGGTGGTTTGCCAAAGTGCTCACTCACCCACTCTTTTCCATTAATCATTGTGACATGCTAGTGATGATACCCTTTGTCAAGATATTTGGCGATGGGACAGGGAAGAGCTGAATTCATGCCTTTTTCAGGGGCATTAATGCAAAGTGAACACAAGCAGCCTCAGCCAAAATTCAAATTCTGTTTGCTGATTCATCTTATGCTACCTCACATTTCCAGTCCTTTTTAAAAAAAAGATCATGATGGAAGTATATATCCAGGGCTGGCCAGTCCATTAGGCAAACCTAGGTGGTCCCCTAGGGTGCAAAGATCCTAGGGGCACACTTCAACCTAAAATAATAGTGGGAATACAACCGAGGGGTGCACATTTTAAATCTCACCTAGGGCATATGAAACCCTTATGCTGGCCCTGAATATATCACTCCTGATGAATTATTTTTGACAGGGCACTGGACACGTATTAATGCTTTACTTGTTTATATCTATGAGACCTCTCGGGTACAATGGGTTAATGGAGAGTGGTGTTAGTAGTAGGATTGAGGGTGATCAAAAAGATCAACTTACCATACGGGGATATCACATCTACTTTAAATCTCTTGATTTCTCTTTTGCCCTCTTCACAAACGTAAAGTCCTGTGTCATTATAACTGCTCTTCAGAACAGTGAAAACACTGATTAGAGTCTTGGTAAAGCTAGGTCGGTAATTTGTAATGTAAACCTTTCTATTTACATCAGTACTCAATGGCATGCCCTGTTTGTACCATTTTATGTCATCGGGAGGCTCCGTCTTTCTTGTAATGTTACATATCAGCTTCACGGGGTCCTCAACCCTGACACGAACTATGTCTGCAACGAAAAATTGGAGTATACAATAGCAGTTACATTATTGTTTGACTATTATTATAAATAATAGGAGTTTAATTATTTTATTAGTACTAACATTTGCTATCATTATTTTTTATACTAATTTTATACTAATTTTCTATTTCTTTTTTTCATTACAAGATTTCATTCAGACTATTATCCTTATCCTTGTTGTTTTTTGTTTTTGCATTTCAAGCTGTGCATTCTTTTAACTTTATCAAGGGAGCTTTATTTGATCTTCCCAGGTTATTTCCTCATGACTTAATGTTGATTAGAGTGAATACAAGCTGAAATGTTTCAACAAAAAAAGGCAACAGAATTAGGATAATTAGTTAACAAAACAGAAAAATAAGCTCTTATTGAATGCTAATAATACCTCATCTAAAAATAATTACAAACTGATTTTTATTACTACCTCTGTCCCATAATAGTTGTTACATTTAGTAGTGATTTTTAATATGCAAATGTAACAACTATTATGGGTCAGAGGAAGTATCATGAAAGCTACCAGATGTTTATCATCTGACAAATAAAAGAACAAATGCTTTTTCCAAACATCAATGCAGATTTCTGTCTGCTGCTGCTGGTACATTAATTTGGCACATGAAGACAATGATGACTTTCAAGAAATAAATACACCAATAAAAAATAAAAGAAAGATTTATATTTAATCCACATTGAGCTAACCTAAGTAGACATTCACATTTACATGTCATCTGAGTAATATCTGCTTTTTTTTTTTCACTACTTCTAATTGTAAGGGAAAAGAAATGTTACAACCTCAGAAACATAAGACAAATAAGCACATTAGTTTTCTTAGATGTAGATATTTACAAGTCATTCTTCAGTCTGGTGATCTTTATAAAATTTCAATTGAAGACCATTCTAAAGGCCAAAGATATTTGAAGTGAAATCACTGTTAGTAACCAAATCAACAATTTATTATATTTATTATGATTTATTATGACAGATTTAAAGCATAAAATACATAAGGAGAGTTCTTATATGCCGTCAAATACAGTATGTATATTTCCGTGCACATATTATCAGAGTTTAGTTCTGTGTCCATAAGCTGCTTAAAGATAATGCTGCTAATCTGAAAAGCTAATTTATATTATCGGAATAAAAGACAACCAAAATGTTGAGAAAAGCCAACTTCACTCCAGTTAAAGCTGAGTTTTCCTCTGAACGATGCTGAGGTGAATTTAATAAACTAATTCTGGAATATCTATCGAATAAGTGTGTGATGACACTTTTACTGAATAATTCATGTTTAAGTTTTCAAATCCATGATCATCAAATTAGAGAAGTTTATATAATTCTGACGGAAGTTATAACATTTTGATTCTCAAAATTATCTGACACTCAGTTTCTCAGAGGTAATAACAGATTTCCTGAGGTTTGTTATATTTTACATAACTGATCAGTGACTGAAATGTGAAATACTTACTCTAAATTTGAATAAATTATCTTTATAAATATATGGCTTAGTAACCCTTATTTTATATTATTGGACACCATTTATCTATGGCAATCATAGAAACTTCAAGTTTAAGCACATCTCTCCCAGATCTTGATCTTAAGACCACTTTAATGCTGATTTTAAAGTTACCATTTGTTTTCAATTTGTCTAAATGCAATGTACCATATTTCCTGATGTCAAAGATGTTATTTTATTCCCAAAATAAGTCCTACAGGTTGAAGGTTACTTTTTTCATAGGCTGATCCTATTTGTCTACTTTTTTTTATTCAAAATTTTACAAAATGGGTTTACTTCTTTGGTGCAGGAGTGTCCTTGACGCCGAGAATACAGTATTATTTTTTTGTAAGTTGGTCAGAATGAAAGGGTGATATAATTAATGTGTATTAATTAATTAATAAAAAACAAAACATTTGAGAGTTTTAAAAAAAGAATAAAAAAAGCTGAAGAATAATTATAATGTATATATCTACACTGAGAAAACATTAAGAAAAACACATAAAAAAAGGCTGATGAATAAAATAAATATTCAAGCAAGCAGCAAAGACAATGAATGAAAGAAAGAAGCAATATCAGCGTGCGTTATAAAGATAGAAGCAGGCGGCTCCGTTGTTGCGTGGGAGAAAAATAATTATAGCATTAGTCATGGCAAATATTGTTCCATTGTACCTGAACCAAGCAAAAGTCAACAATGCAAAAATCAAAATAAAACAAGTTCAACAGATTACAAAACATTTTTTATACAAAAACATCATACTATCTCTGTCCCATAATTGTTGTTACATTTACACATAATATATAAACTAAATGTAACAACTATTATGGGACAGAGGTAGTAATATTTATTATCAGCATTTGTTGATAAGTTTGCTCAATTTTCATGTTTGCTCACACTTAATAATTACTAAGAATGCAATGTGGAATGGTTCGTTAGTTGGACAAAACAAGAACTGTATTAAAAATCATTGAATGTTTATCTTTTTTGCTTAGGATCTATAAGATCAGCTTCAAATAGATAGAAGAAATGTATTGTATTTGATGATGAAAGTGTACAATTATAGTGATGGTATGAAAATATTAGTTTAACAGAGCTAAAAAATAAATATGGAAGTTTATGCAGAGAGCAAAATTTAATTAAAGTTATTTCAAAATAGATAAATAACATTGTAATTATTTTGGCTTCTTTTAGTTAATTTAATTAAGATATTATAAATCTTAGGTTTGGAATTAAGGTAAGCATGATTAATTGACAAACGTTGCTATTTATCGTGTAGAATCCAAAGAGAAGAGTGATGACCAATTTTAATTCATTTGAGATAATCTGATCACAGGTAAATCAAGACAGGTATAAGATGAAGAGATATGAGACTTGCAGACATTGTTTCTTTATTTTATACGGTTTTTTACATCCATTATATTGCTGCTGCTTTTTTAAATTTGGTTTTTATTAGATTTATTTTATGTGGTGGTCATGAGATGATTTGCATTTTGAAATGAAATTTATATTTACAATGTATATTTACTTCCTTCGTATACATAATACAATTACATTCACAATTGTGGTGTTTTATTTTTGAGAAAGAAGTTGCATCTCATTGTGTTGCATTCTTATTCCACATTCCCCAAGAATGATTGTGCAAGAAAAAGCAAAGTTTGGATGCCTGTGAAACACTTTTGGCACTTCTTTATATTTCAAGTTTGAAAATAACACATTTGTGCTCTATCCTGCCTGAAGACAAAACAGGGCTGCCATGACACTGGGAAGCTGAGGAAATTCAAGAATCTTGTATCTAAACTGCTCAGAGTAAGGCAAGTAATTCAGGTAGAGATGTCTTTACATTAAATCCAAAGTATTATACGTGCAAACTAGTAGATTTTATCAACATGGGTAGCAGCAAGCTATTTATCATATTGGTCTGTGGTGTTTGATTTTTGAGAATGAATTTTCAGTCTATTGTGTTGTAGCATTCTTCTACTTTTAGTAATTCTTTATATTTTAAGTTTGAAAACAACTTAGGAATTTTTTCTTGCAATGATGCAGACATTTGGTGCTTTATTGATTCCACTTGTTTGGTAGGTTCCTAAATGCAAATCGAGAAATCCTGCAGGCTTTATTTGTGAGTTGGCATAAACCAATTCCAAAATAAATTTGATATTCCCATATTTTATGAATTGACATAATGCTGACAGCATTTACCATTTTATCACTTACAATAATTCTTCTTCTGCAAATAAAACAATATGAATGTGTGGGCAGATAACTCATATAACTTTTCATCTAAGAGTACATAACTTATTTATTTTCAATGTAAACTATATAGAGTTGGAAATATTTTGATTTTGATTCTAATCCAGTATGCTACAAGAGTATACAGGGTGTCCCAAAAGTAATGATTTGGAGCTGATCTATATATATATCCTGGCAGTCTATTCAAACATATTACGTCATACAATGCTATTTTTAGTAACTTATTGCATCGATTCATGAAATAATCAAGTGTGTAACTAATGAAATATTGATTTATATAATGGCTAGTTATCGTTAGTAATCATCTGACAACTGACCAGCGAATAGCTGCAAATCGGGCTTTTGTTTCGGGACACGCTGTGTTTCTTTCCAAATGTCTGCAAGAAAGAAATGGTACCTTGTTTTGTTTTGCTTAATCGAGCAAACATTTCATGGAGCACAGGGCCACAACCACTCTGCTGTGGTTTCAGTAGCAAGTAAGTTGTTTTATGGGCTGAAATTGCCATCCCGGGCTTGGGACCAGTTATGGCAACTGCTAAGCTGTAGGTTTTGTTTATCTGAGTAACCTTTCCTTTGATGGACCGCCTTACAGGGCTAAAGGGCTCTAACTGCTCTGTTATTTACCCGTAGCTGGATGTAGAAGTGGATTCATGCATCTCCCAAGGTCATTAGTGCAAAGTGAACATAAATGGCCTTGGACAAAACTCAAACCGCCAATTCTATTTTCTGTGCAGATAAGTGTTATGCCACTCCACACTAATTGAGTTCAAGAAATTCATTATAGCATATTCTAGCCATAAAGAAAACATATTTAAAATCCAAAATCTGGATAGGAAGAATTGAAATATCTATAGATTTTTTATTTTTCTGAGAATACTTTTGGTTAAGCAACTTTTAAAGTAACATCTTTCTTTGTCATCCAAGAAATGCTGAACTTTAGTTTTGGTAGTTACTTCGTTCAGTCTTTTGTGTTTCCTTGTCCTTCAGGAATTTTTATTTTCTTTAGAGAAATTTCCTCATTTGTTTATTGTAATATATTCAGCAATATAGCTTAGCAGACATAAAACCTATGGATGGCATGTTCCAGGGACACGTCAGTGACACATGCGGTTGAATGGAGGCAATAAATGTAAACTAGTCTTGTGACAAAGACACATCATGATTTTGTGGCTTTGACCATTATAAACATGTATATAAAGCAACAAGCAAGCATCAAAACAGCATTATTCCTGCAGAGGTTTTTCCTCTTTTACTTTCTGCGTGGTTGGAAGTGGTCAAACAATTTGAAATAAGGAAAGGTTGTTCCTTAATCAATCTAGATGAAATAAGGAAATCTCATCCCTTGTTCAACCTTTCTTTCTCTCTCTATCCTATGCTTGAATAAAGCAAGGACTACCAACCACAGAAAAATGAGTTGTGTTGTATTTTTGCTCCTAACCACCAGACAGAAGATCATTGGCTGTTCCAATAATGTTTTGTTATTATTAAAGTAGAAAAGTAATATGTTATGTAATATAAGTTTACCAAATTCTGTAACTCAAACTAAAACAATTCTCTTGTATACTTCTAACTTACTCAACAAATGTATAAAAAAATAAGAACTTAAAGAAATTCAAATTTGAATAATGATAACTTTTACATTCACTTACATCATTTTCTGAGCCCTGTAACACTTGTTGTATTCTGAGCACTGCAGGGCTGGATTTATAAGGGGGCAAAAGGGGCAATTGCCTCAGGCCCCCTCTATACAAAAATATAATAATTAAAAATGAGTGAATCATTGTTATCTATGGAAACTAAAGAGTACATAGCAGCATAGCTATGTTCTTTTTAATTAGTCTTAACTAAAGATCAACTTGCTGGCATGTATTTACATGTATTTACTTCAGATATATAACTCATTTAACCTTTCTTAACGTGTCAGTTTGAATTACATGCAATAAACAGACTTTGATGTGTAAATTTTATGATATGATGTGTATGTTAATTTCTGTGTATGAAGAGCCCACCGAACCTGAAATGCCCCCAAGGTCTAAATCCGGCCCTGGAGCTCTATAAGGGCTTTAAAAAATTACTTTTTTGATGAAGGTCAAATTCAAAACTTTTAGTTAATTCAGTAGGTAGTAAAGGTTGCTGTTTATCATTGTGTTATCTTGTTCTTACAGTAAAGAGAAACCCCATTATGTTCATTATAACAGAGTAATAAGGAAAAACAGTCCTAAAAAATACACATTGCTTGAATATAATTTCTATAATTTAAATAGAGAACCAACTCAAAAAAATGTTCTTATATACTCATGATATGAAACCAGGTAAAAAAAAATAACCAATTCAAATATCTTAGCTAGGCTTCTGCCCCAGTATTTTTTTTTATCAAATCAAGTGACAAACACAGAAGAGGAAAATTTTAGATGGTCATAAAATTTGCTAAAAATATTCTCCACGATAAATAAATCTTGTGGAAGTGACTTAAACCTGAAGCCTTCTTTTTTATGTCTTCATTTTATGCTTTGAATGTTGAAGGTGAATTTAAAGTTTTGCAGAAATGGAAACCAATATATAGTGGCTTTGATGGCCTTTCAAGACAATCTGTATACATTGAATTGTGCATGGTTTAATTTCTAACCCACAAATCCAAATGTCTGTATCATTGCAAGAAAAAATTCTGAGTTGTTTTCAAACAGAAGAGACTTCTTCCCACATTCTTACATTCTGAAGCTAAACATATTTATGAGATGAGATTGTTGTTGGTCAAACCTTTTCTATGGATGTTTTCTTTTTATAAAATAGATTCCTGAATCTGGACTGATGTGAAAGTTTGAATGTACCTCTTAGATATAAATATAAAACTAAATAAGACTTTCTATAAAAAGAATTAATCTAGATTAAGAGAAGGTTCTCCAAAATGACAATGATTTAAACCTTTCGAGACTCCTGAGGCATATCTTGATTACTTGCATTTTAATCAAATCTGTCAAATTTATGATCTGGGTTTTTTTTAAATCAACAACTACCTTTATTATTTGTTTTAAAAAGTGTGATTAATTCTTTAACTTTTGAGAGGAAAAGGCCATTTTGATGGATTTGGTTAAAATGGAAGCAGTAAAAAGAAAAAAACAAATGTTACATAAAGACAAGTTTTATTGTCGTAGCAGAAGTCTAGTTATGACTTTATCAAGATATTAATTTTTGGCAAGTATTTCTTTCATCTTAATTTAAATTTTATTTGCCTTTCTTTGCAACTACTCAGACTGTCAGTCCACAGGAGTGATTAAACAGTGCTGGACACAAACTAAGGAATTAATTTATCCAAAACTTACATTGTAAATTGAACCAACCATTAAAAAACTATTGGGGTGGGAATTTGGAAAAAAAATAACCAATAATCAGCTTTCTAGCTCCATTGGTGCGGCCTGTGTGCACACTACATACATACATACATAGCCAGGGAGTACGGGGAGCTATAAGCAAGTGAACGGTGAAGTGAGTTGTATTCTAACGATTATTATTTTCAGTATGGAGTGTGCCCCTAGGACCTTTACACCCTAGGTGATCACCTACGTTTGCCTAATGGACAGACCAGCAAAGCAATTTTCTAAGGGCACAAATAAGATTGAGGACCTGAAGCTGAACAAATCTCAATATTCCTTTTAGAACCCATTCTCCACTGTTTGGAAATTACAGAAATCACATATTGCACAAAACAAGAGCAACATGATATGAGAAGCCTGGGCAGGAATGTAATAGTAGCCAAAATAAGGGCACTAGCTAGCTTGCTAGTAGAATAAAGGCATTACATTTATTTTGTGTGGTAGTGATAATCTTTTTCATATACTTTCAGAATAGAGTTTTCTCTTTAATAAGGCAACCGAATTTCACATTATTTTTCTAATCATCAAATGTCAAGTTTATTTTTCAAGTTCCATTTCAATATCAGAGGGAATAATAATAGAAAGGAATCATTTCTATAGATTCATATTAACTGAAGTTTGCTTATTCATCACTTTTCAATTATTTACAGAAACAGCAATTTTATATTTGAATCACATTTGTATTAAATGTAATTACAGAAAACGAACAAAACATATCTAACATGGAATAATCATTCAATTGTAGGCTTTCTAACTTCAAGGCATGATGTAAACTCTATATAAGCAAACATGAAATGAATTTGTTTATATACCATTAGGATTTCCTTTATGAATAAGAAAAATTAGATAAAGTAATTATATCTAAAATTATAAACATTCTGTCAGTAATAGATGACCTCTGTTTTGTCTTTACAGACAAGGAAATAACACTTAAGTATCCCCTCCAGGGCAAGTGAATGGAGAACCTGGGATGCCCAGTCGTCAGAATCCTCCTCTCGGCCTCACTGATGTAGTCCAAAAGAAAGCAGAGAGCGATACATTTGGCATCAGTTTGGCTGCAGGAGCTGCCAAAAGGACATCAACCCACTTCTAGGGCTCCACTCCCTGGTTTAGAATCAGAGTTGTCCTTCTCCTAGACTGGTTGCCTTGGAATGCTAGAGAGCCCAATCTGCCCTGCTATTTTACCCATAGCTGGGGGGAAAGAGATGGATTCATATCTTTCCCAAGGGCATTAGTGCTAAGTGAACATAAACAAAACTCGACTCACGATTCCATTGACCACACTGTTACTGCTATACAAAATCGCACCTGTCTGTCAGTAATGCTTGAATTAATTCCAAATCGCTATAGCTGTATTGTTGATTTTCAATGCACAAATACAGATTTACTGCCATAACATGCTAAAATTTATTAGAAATTGCAAGAATCTTGTGCTTACACATCAAATTTGTTCCCCTTACTGCCAGAGATATTTAGTTTCTGAGTACAGGAAAGTGAAAAGGCTAAGTGGTGGAGTAGTGGTGAAGTTAGTGGGCAGTGATGAGGAAAGCACAAATTGCAGTTATTATATATATATAGTAAGTGTGCCGCACAATTCTGTATATATATATATATA
>VCCN01005801.1:5534807-5549967 GCA_006491835.1 Architeuthis dux | reverse complement strand
GTTAATTTTTGAATTTGTTATTAGAGAAACAAGCAAAATATTAGGACTTATTATCTAAGGATCACAAGAAATTGGAAATTCATGCTAATATTAAAAGTTTTAGGTAATTACTAGAAATAATTCAAGAATCATAGAGAAAAATTAGCATCGAATGCAGGCAATGATTAAAACTGTTTCTATTGCAATCATTTCTAGGGTTAGTAACGAAGGAGTGACATAATGGAGTGATGTAACAAAGGGGTGACATGAATATTACTGTAACAAAGTGACTATGTAAAATGCTTCTCAATCAATTGCAGATGGAGCTCTCCAACTTGTTCATTTAAAGGTAAATAACCCTGACCCTAAATATTTATTATGTCATCCCTTTGATACAGTATTTATGTCACTCCTTTGAACAGGACCGTCATTTTTTCCCCACAAACCAACCTTAATACTTAAGACTAAATTGTTTTATACTTACAATACTGAGAATAAAAAGCTCATGATTATGTGTCACAATAACGAGGCCCGTATTAAATATTAGGGATAAATTAAATAGTTATCAAAGAAAAGTTGTTAGCCAATGTTAGTTAAATAGAAACCAAAACAAATATTTTTAAAAAATCAATCATTGCGTAAATTGAACATTTAGAACAATCAAAGAAGTAAGATGATACAAAAAAAAATACTGTGTTGTTCATGTCTTAGATTATAGTCAATGGTGTGGTGCTAAAAAAGAAGTTAGGGAACGCAGGGCTGCCTGCTCTATCGAATGTGGTGAGCGGAGCAATTAGTATATAGATAGTGAGGGAATGCCGTTCCCCCATAAAAGCAAAGTAAGGGAACGCCATTCCTGTGCGTTCCAGCAACACTACACCATTGATTATAATGAGTTTTTATACATGTTACACAGCTTGAAAGCTGAAGATTGGTCAAGTTAGGCTGGGGTCTGCTGAAGGATTTTAATATTCAGTTCAAAGTGGTGTTCATTATTTGAAAAAAAAAACAAACACAAAAAAGACTTAAGCTCAGAATTGAATAACCTGAAAAAAAAATGAGTTTAGAATATTTCCTGCATTTGGGATAAAATGTATCATTTCAGGTTTCTCAATATACAAAATACAAGAAAAAAAAAACTGTACTCCATTAATATTCTTGAATGTCTTTAACAGCACATACACATGGCACTTGTTCAGATTGCAGAATAAACACAATGAAGAAATCGAGCAGCAAATGGGGTAAAAAGTAAATTATATCAAAATTATTAGAGGACATTTTATCAGGGGAGATAATTTTGTTTTATTCTTTGCTTTGGATTTGAATGAAAAATCTAACTCTAGACAGTCTCAAGGCATAAATTGCTATCTATTCCTACTGTAATTACCCCTGCCAATGAAGTTGCAGAGATATATTTATATGATAAGCAATATTTATAATCTGTAATTGTATAAAAAGCAATATTTATAAGATTGAATATGGTTTATTTATACAGTCAATAGGAGGTGCTGGGTGGTTGAACAGATAATGGTACAGAGAATGAACTTGACGAGCTGAGTTCAAACTCTGGCTGGGATGGCTTGTGTTCACTTTGCCCTTGGAAAAATCATGAATCCATCTTTCCCTCCCTAAAATAACACTGGGTATAGTGAGTGACGTATGGCACTTGTTCAGATGGCATTTTAATTATGTTTTTAAAATAGTGTCAATGTCTACTGGATTATTTCTCTGATCATTCGCAAAAACTAATTTTATAATATAATATGTTTTATCATCCTATTCTTTTTCACTGTTTTTTTCGTTTTTTTACCTCTAAATGATACAAAAAATAGTATTCAATGAAATGGCAGTCGTTGAAAAGTCAAGACAGCAAAATTGATGTTCGTCAAACAGGTTGTCTATGAAACGTCCGTATGACAAACTGCTGTCGGCTGACTTGTGTTGTTGATACGCCATTCGACAAAATGACCAGACATGGGTTAACATCAAAATAGGAAACCAAAGTTTTTAGAGAACATTTTGTCAGGGCTGATAATTGTATTTTATTTTGGGGATTGAATTTGTTTGCTAAATAAAATTCCACCAAATTTTAACTAATGCCAGTAATCTTGATAAAGTTTATAAGAAAAAGAAATGAAATAAATCTGATTCTGGACAGTCTCGAGTCATAATTTTGTATCTGTTCTACTGTAATAATTATATAATAAACAATATTTATAACATTGAATATGGTTTATTTATATAGTCAATCCTTTATCTTTTGCCAATTCAGGTTTTGCAACAAGTTATCAGGGTCCCATGAACAAAAATGATTTTTCTTTCTTACTTTTTCTTCCCTTTTTCACCTAGTGGTAAATCTAGGTGCCATTGACTCACAGACTTTCAAACCCCTCTATTTTTAAATTCACTTACTCACTGTCTATAACTCTGAGAAAATTCATTAATATTAGGAACTTTGTTCAGACGATTGAACTGAATTTCTTCTTTGTGGCGTTGCATCCCTATGATCCACAAGGAATCTACAGGAATAAACAATTAACAACAATTGTAATTGTCAAGGAATTGCTGTAAAAGTGTTTTCAAATGGTGGGCTTATAAACATTACACTTTCTAAGTTACTGACTAAGCAATACTCTCCTTTATTTTAAAAATCCTATTCTTGTTGTTGTGTATCAGTTCTTACCATTGTCTTTAAATAATATTTTCCTCATATCGTTATTCATTCATTCTCAGGATGATTGTTGAAAGACATTCTTTTTATAACACTAATACAACTAAGTGGAAAATTTCTCCAAATCTTAAAAATTAAAACAGTCTTCCAAATTTAATGACCATCCTTTTACACACATGAACATCTTTATTGCTCTGCTTCCTTCTGGAAGTTTACATAGATAAGAATTTTAATTCTTAAATTCATATTAGGAAATTTAAATTTTAAATAAAGAACAGTAAATTCTGATTAAAATTACTTGCCTTGAACATTTTGGTAAATGTTTTTATCTTTCTTGAATTATTCACAAAAGAGTTCCATTTTTTAATGCTATTCATGAAGAGTTCCGTAGCGGTTTCATGTATCTAAGAATTAAATTGAATCAGCAGACAGGTTCAAGATTTGTGTGAGTCTGTTTAAGTTCACTTCACACTATGGACTTCAAAAGGCATGAATCCACTTCTCCCCCTATCTATGGAGGGATAGCAAGGCAATTGAAGCCCTTTAGCTCTGTAAGCCAGTCCATCTAAGAGAAGGTTACTCTGAGAGAAAAGAATCTACAGCTTGCCAGTCACCATAGCAGGTCCCAAGCCAAGGGGGAGGATTGAGAATCAGCCTGGCAACTCTACCCGGTAAAACCAACTCGGTCCGCCAATTACATTTTCCGTGTCAGTAACAGTTACGCCGCTCCACATCTCCTGACAATCACAATATTCTGCGAAAAATTACCACATTAAATCTTGTCTTTCTCACTTTTACAATAAGTTATGGCAACAGTTCTTTCTTTTCTCAATAAGTCACAGCAGTAGTTTCCTCTTTCCACAGCAGGCCACAGACATGACGTTATTTCTGTGCCAAAGCTTAAAGAAGCTGTTATTCCCAATGTTTTCTGATTACTTCCTTTCTGGGGTCAGTAAAATCACAAACCTATTCATTCTTTATCTATGCCAATATCTAAACACAGCAAGCAATGTTTCATAGTAGCCAGATCTTGTGAATGACTGAAGTGCAACCCTGTCAGTTGTCTTGTTGATAGGAAGATTTTGACATGCAGTGATTTTTATGATCCTCAAGATATAGATCAAGCCAGCATGAGGTTTAATGTACTGTTGTCAACACAATAACAATCCTTATCTCTCTTACATGTCTTATCTCCCCTTCCCATGTGTTCCTGGCAACAGAGATAATTTTGTCTTTCTGCCAAAATGACTTTCAGACATTTACAAGAGTTCTAATTGCTTTATGTGGATCGTATTAACACCTCCATGTGGCATGAACTCTTATCTCCCATGACCTTCAGCAATTAACTCAATTATCTTTATTTTAATTGTTCTTTTTGATTTTATTGAAGGGCCTGTCGAAGGCTACTATTTTCTTTTTAATATGACATTCCAGCGTTTATATCTCTGGATGAGAAACAGGTGCAGTCAGCATGAATTAGGGTTGGTTCGTGTGTTTCTTCACCGTCGTCATCTGTTATTTTTATCATAATCCTATAATAAGCCAGATTAAATTATTACTGCACTGCCCTTCAGTAAAGTTCACCAGAATCAAGTGACATGAATTCAATTAATTCTATAGAACATTTAGAACATTTCTAAATGTCCTATTGAATTAATCCAAGTCAAAATTAGAAAGGAAGATATGATCGATTTTCTGAAGGATAATCTATATATTTATAACCAGAGAAACAATAAAAGAAATTATAAATCATAAGTTTAATAATGAAAAGAAGAATGGATTTTTTCACTGTCACTGCCCATTGTCCATAGATTTGATGGATACATATCAGTAACAAGCAAAACTCATAGTGACCCCAATTTGTTCACTTGATACAAATAAAATCTTTCTGTTTTAGTCATTTAAAGTCCATTGTTTGACATAGGCCTTCCCCATGGTCTGCCAAATTTTTCTCTTTTGAGCGTCTCTGTGCTAAAACATTCTGAACTTGTGCAGATCATCATCCTTTTTGCCAGCCACAGTTTCGACCATGATCTCGAGGTATCCATGCTATGAGTGGCGATGTTCAGTAGTTGTCTGATATCCTTGTAACATGGCCTGCCCATTACCATTTAAGTTTGCTAATTGCTTTTAGGATATCTCTGACACCAGTTTTTTCTCTAATATATTAAGCTTTTTTGCGGTCCATCAATATGATGTTTAGCATGATTTTTTTCCGGTGCACATTGCAGGGTTCTTAGTTTGAGATCCAACTTCTTCATTAAGTTCCATGTTTCAGCTCTGCAGGTGACTGTCGGGAGGATGCACTGGTTGTAGACCCTAAATCCTTACAAATACACCAGATATATGTATTAATTCATATAAAATCTGAAAAACTTAATAAATGTATTTCGAGACTGTCCAAATCTTTTTTAAATTGGATGTTTTGATCATATTATTTTTGTTGGCAAGAACTCGCACGCACAGGTGCCAGACAAGACATGTATGAGAGGGGAAGCACATGCCTCCTCAGAGCAAGGTTTGACATTCCAAAATACAATACACGCAATGGAGGCCTGAGTGTACATCAGCCCAAACATTGTGATAAAAAACATCACAAAAGTTGGGAATTAGTCAGAATTAACCAAAATACTATGTATTGAGAATAGTAACTAGCACAGAAAATGGAATCAGTGTTATGTTCACTTCCCACTAAGGGAAATGCATGAATGCACTTATCCCTGTGTTCTGTCCCATCAACTGATATCTTGACAATGTCTTGTCACTGGCATGTCATCATGGAGAATGGATTGGTGAGCACTTCGACACACCACTCTCATATACCTACTTTACTAGCCCAGACAGTAACAGCCAAAAGCTCTTACCTCTGTAATCAACCTTGACATGGGCATTAGACAGACATGAAAACCATAGTTATCCAAGGCTTGACTGATTATTTAAATATTCAGTGAACTGCAACGAACTTTGTTTTCGTTTAGAGTAAATTATGCTCCATTGCTGCAACTGATTTTTATAACTTATTTCTGTTTTTCTCTACAGAAATCTGTTTTTCTGTTGTACAGCTATAATGCTGTGAACATTGTTGGTTTTAAGCTAAAATGGGTTTCATCAGTCATCCTGGTACAAAAGAGGAGTATTATGGCTGGTGCAAAATAGTGTGTTCATGCACCAATAATAACTTTAACTACAAAACAAATTGTTTACACAGTAGGCCTTTGGTTTTGTACAAATATCCAGAGGCTGGCATATCAATAAGTTGTAGCTGGAATCAGCACTCTTTATGGAATGTATTTGCATATACAAAACCTTAGTCAGCTCAAAATGAGAGGAAAAGCCTTCCAGCTATTTTGAGAATAAGCCTGAAAAAAGGCTTCTTCTAAAAGGTCAGGTAATACAGAATTCAGAGATGTCATTTTTAAATTAGTTGCTACATTTGGCTAAGAATGTATTGTTATGCTGGTTGAGATAGGTGTCAATAATAATAGTTGGGATATATATATATATATATATATATATAATGATGCGAACATACTGATGCTTGGTGTAACGGTTAACGGCACAGAAAATGGAATTGGTGAGCTGACTTTACGTTCACTTTTCGATGATGCCCTTTGTAAAGGTATGAAACCATCTCTTCTCCCCTCCCCCAGCTATGGGTAAAATAGCAGGGCAGATTGGGCTCTCTATCCTTGGGAAGTCAACCAGTCTAGGAAGAAGACAACTCTGATTCAAAACCAGGGAGAGGAGCCCCTTTAAGAAGATTGGATGCCAACTTTGAGGTCCTTCCAGCAGCTCCTGCAGCAAGTTGATGCCAAACGTATCGCACTCTGCTTTCCTTTGGACTACATCAGCAAGGCCGAAAGAGAGGGATACTGTGAACTAGGCATCTCTGGATCTCCATTATTAAACAAATACATAAAAACTTTAACTAACTCTGATGATTACATTTATAGTAAAATAAAAAATTGTAACAGTCAGGAAAAAATAGAACAATAAACATGGTTGAATTTTGAAACTGGTATATATAGGTATGGTTTTGCCTTTTTTGTCTCACTTCCCACTGTACTTACCACTACTCCAATGTTTAGTTTCAGTCATTCTGCACTAATAAAGTAAATATTTACAGAAACTTAAAGTTTGTTTTTACGAGTTTCAGCGCTCAATCTGTATGTTGTGCTCAGAAAATCAGGGATGAAGGGATTGTCAATGATCAGGAATTAATCCAAGCATTACTGACTGATGCGATCTATTATATTTATAATGAATAAGTTTCTATCCTCTTTTCTTTTCAAAGTAGATGTGATAAAATCACTGAATCATTTCAACGTGCAAAGCACATGGAAGCTCTCCTCATGATTCTCATTAATGAATAAATGCCATAATCTCATATAATCCATCATTGCTCTATTGTAAATCCTACTATAATTCACTGTCTGTATGTGACAATGTAATTCAGGAACCACACAACATATCTCCATGACATTGTATGTGTGTACTAATTGGAACCTCCAGGCATGTTAGCAAGTTAGTTTTTGAAAAGTCCACAAGAAATAATAGTGTGGGGTCTGCGTTCACACTCATCCCAATAATACTGATCTGATTTCTATCTATCAATCTATCTATCATTAAAAGTCTGATTATTTCTATGTGACCTCTAAGTAGCCAAAAGGGTGCATTGTAGCCAGAGGTATTGAATTAAGATACCCCTAAAAACAAAAACAGTTTTGATCTTTTATTAGGGCCAAAGGCCCCATTTAGGCCAGGAGATGGAGCTGCACTCACCTCCATTTGTAGTGTAAGCAAGTACAACCCACTGTATGATCCAGATGCCAGATGGTGTACTTTGACTGTTGGAGATGCATGACTAGACTGATCCTGGGATAATATCATGAAATGAGCACCAGCGAATAGTAATACAGTATTTTTGTACGGGAACAGTATGTTGGGGTTACATAAAATAATTGTACTGCACGATTAACCTTATTGACTATAAGGTTCCAACTTTCAAACCCCCTTCGGTGAGAAGGCCTTATCCTGGGGTGGAGGTGGGGGGTGCAAATGCCTTGTTTGCCCACCTCATGCCCATGCAGATGATCTAATAGACCTTGTTTTATTGCTTTTTGATGAAGAGATCATGTCTCAATTGTTTTAATATATTTTGCAATTAGCTATCAAATTGTTTATAAGGGAACAGATATTAAATATTTTCTAATGTTTTTACAGGCAGAAGATAGTCATTTGCTATAACAGTAGATCAAGATGAAAGTGAAAAAGATATAAATATCATCCTAAAATAGATTAATACATGTTGGGCTTGTCCCATGTTATGAATTTGGCGTATCATCTAAAAATGATTAACTACTCCATCAGTTCTTGTAATAACTTCCAAATTATGTTTCCTTGCTTAATACTTAGAAAAATGATGTCTTTCAGTGTTCCGCGCATAAATGATACAATAAATCTTCTCAAAATCTTGGCATTCATTGTGGTCGGGCTGGAGCCAAAGCATGTTTCAAACGAACACAATTGAATGGAAACTTGAAAATTGCATTGTAAAAATCTCCTTACTTCCAATATATTAAACCACTAAAAGTTAATGAAAAATATTAACCATAATTCAATGCTTTGTTCAGAAGAGCATTTTTCTCACTATAAACTCATACTGCCTAATATAATAATGCCAACACAGTTGAAAATACTCATACAGTGGGTGCAAAAACTATCTGACACATTTCAAAATGATTATTTTAACATACTTATACACCTTCAAAATTGACAGAATTTTGACCAAAGATTTCTGAATGATTGCACATAACTTTTCAATGTTCAATCTTGTTTCAATATTTTTATATTTCAATCTTTGCTCAAAATTCTGTCAATATATCGATGAACAGTATCATACTTTCAGTATTATATAGATAATATCATTAGGGGGCAATTTAAAGATATTGGGGGGCAATGTGGAATTTGGGTGTGGAGAGTGAAAAGCGTTCAGTGGCTCAAAACTGAGTTGTGATTTGCCTAACTGATTAATTATACAGTACTATAGATTCCATAGTAACTAATGCTGAACTCATTAACTTTGTAAAGTATAAAATATGAAGTAATTGCATAGTTATTACAAAATTGGATACAATAAAGAAATTGTGAAGATCTTAGTAAATGCCATGAAGTTCATATATTAGTATTCTTTTTTTAAACAAAGAATTTGTTTCTTTACAGATATTTAGCCTCTAAAGAGGAATAGTGCTAAATTTCTGAATTTAAAAGTCCATTATTCTACCTTTTCAATAACAAATTTGTTTTTTTTATAGTAAGGGGCACATACAATTTTGTGAGCAGTCAAGGTGGGACATGGAGCAAAAAAAGTTAAGAATCACTGCACTAGACCTTTTGTTTGACATGTTTAGAAACAGAGCCAGCATTTGTAAACAAACTGCTCATCTTGTGGCTCCTTTCGCTGCTTGCAGGCAGTGAGCAATGTTTATTCTGCTGAACGAGTGCCATGGTATTGCAAAAAGATAGAGATGAAGGTTTTTCTTTTACTTTTGTGATTGTGGCAAAAATATGTTTCAAATACAATTTTACCTGCAAAAGTAAGCACAAGTTAATACTTATCCCTACTTACCTGAGTGAGACGTTGCTGCAGAATCTGAAAAGTAAGCAGAAAATACATTAGCCATAAATCTCCAAGATTTAGATTAGTTCTTCTTCAAAAAAACAAAAACATAGATTGATTATGCATATCAAAAATATTTATATAGAAACTAGCTACGTTGCTGTAGAGATTAGTCTTGAAGGAAAAGCTGTAGCAAAGAAAAAAGAATGTCTAGTAAAGAATTGAAAGAGAGTTAATCTATGGAGATTAGCAAAAGAATATTTAATCCCAGTTTCTGGTGGAAGTTGAAAGTCAACAATCAGCAATTCATACGCAATAGTGTAGTGCTAAAAGTTAAGTGAGGGAACACAGGGCTGCTTGTTTTTTACGCATTCCTTAAGCGCATTTTAGGGGTATCTTGATTTTATATATTGGTTAATTTGATGGTACAAACAGATCAACAGAATCAGAATTTTAGTTGTATATAGATAGTGAGGGTACCCTTTGCCCCTCCCAACCAAAGTAAGTGAAGGCTGATCCCATTCATTCTGATGGCACCACACCACTGTGCATATTTCATTACTTGTAAGTCTCTCCAAATTATTTTAAAGGTATATCATTCTAAAATTGTCCGTACTGTTCAAAACCGCTCTGTTCAAGATCTTATTGTAATTTAATATTGTTTTTTTTTTCATCTCTGTACTCAGTTACATTAATTTGTACAGTAATACCGTAGCCCTACTACATCAAAACCAGGACTAATCAAGGTATATCTGTACTTCATTCTTCCAAATTTCTTCATGTCACAAATCATCTCACTGCTACAAGGAAAGAACTTTCTTCAGATATTTAATAGGCTTAGCTTAGACTATCCCAAGACCAAATGTGAGGATTTGGGGGATAGGAAGATTCTATGTGTGTATCTATACATGTTTTTTAGTAATGTAAGTTTTCTTAACTTGCTTTTTGAAGTGTATCTATAAATGCCAGTCAGTATATAACATTTTATAGTTGCATGGATGTTTACTAAGCTGAGCTGATTCTAGCATAAGGGCAAATTGAGATAATGGGGTAAAGAAGATTGTGCTGCAGCAATCTTTTAAGTAGGAAAGACCTGACTGCTTTGAAAATCACAATTACCCTGGGTTGGCCCTAGGCTCACTGGCGCTCTGAGCAAGCTGAATCTCAGCACTCTTTGAAGTATAGTATTATCTTATATTCCTAAAAAATCCGACTTCACATCAGAGAATTTTCTTATTTTGACTGTTTAATTTATTCATTTTCCCATTTGTATTTGGAAAGCCCTGCTGTCCCAGACACATGAAAAGTGCCCACTAGCACTTGGCACCCAGGGCAACTACCTGTTGGGCAGGCTCTCATGTATACAACTAACTTTACACCTGCCATATCTGACTATAATACACCAAATGTCTGTCCGTATGTGGCAACTCAGGAACCATACAACATATCCCCACAAAATGTCTGGGTGTACTAATGGAACCCCCACGCATGTTTCCAGCAAGTTAGTTTGTGAAAATTTAAGAAAATAGTATGGGGTCTAAGCTTTTATGTAATTGCAATTGCAAAATTACTTATATATTTCCGTCATTATTTAACGGAAAAGGTGACTAGTGCTAATATGACCTGCTACTGGCCTCCCCTGTTATAATGTGGTTTGTTAATGTGCAGGTGGATGGTGGACCCCAAAATATTAATCTAGTCCCCAAATAGCTAAATTGATTGTGTCTCAGTTATAATACAGTGTTGGCTTTTGGAGAAGCCTGTATTAACTATTATACTTTATATCATAAAGAAATGAAGTCAGTTCACTATGGCTATCAAATTAGAAATAGTAATGTTTAAATTATTGAATATTAATATTAATTTCTTACCTCCACTTCTCTGAGACAAGAATCATGCAATAATAATTTCATATTACATATTTATTAGATTTTATTCTAATGTTAGACAATTTTTTAAAAGTATATAACAAGAAATACTTGAATAAATGAAATAGAAATATTTTGTTCAGAAAATCTCCCATGTTGACATATTTCCATGGGTGTCAACTGCCACTTTTCTAAGGGAGGGGGGGGATATATCCCAGGGGTGCAAAAAGATATATCTGGATGTCAGTTGTCAGGTGAGGGACTAGGTAGTGCTTAAGCTGTGACTCGTCCTAAGTTGTCATTGTTCATAGTGAGGCCTTGATCCCTGGCCTCTATAAAATTCCAATATGCCCTGTTTGTATACCCACCCCCTTCCGTAGATGTCCATGAACACTTCTAGGCTTTAATCTGGTGAATTACAGAAAATATAGGTTCAGTTTCTGAATATTTTATCCAACTGATATAGACTGTTGCCCTTCTGGTATTACTTCAAGAATATACATGTGATGGAAAATCAAAATGGGTGAAAGGTTGCTCTATACGCTATACCTAAGTACTCTTCCTCTGCCAAAAGCTTGATAACCTACAGTGATTGGCAATCTTTTGGCAGAGTAACAGTACTTAGGTATAGACAATCTATATCACAGTTGAATAAAATAATCAGAATTTTCTAGAACAAGAATATTCCATTGGTCTTAAAAAGAAGGGTCTACAACCAGTGCATCCTCTCGATACGGAGCTGAAATATGGAACTTAACCAAGAGATTGGCTCTCAAACTAGGAACCATGCAATGTGCACAAAACATGGAAAGATCGCAAGACAGCACAATATATTAGAACACAAACAAGTGTCAGAGATATCCTAGAAACCTTTTGGAAGCTTAAATGGCAATGGACAGGCCATGTTGCAAGAATATCAGACAACTGCTGGACATCGTAACCCACAACTTGGATGTATTGACACTGTAAGGTTCAAGAGCAAAAAAAAACTATAAGACTTTGGGGACAGCCCATGTCCAACAATGGATTTAAAAAAGCTGATTTATGATAAAGTACTCTTATCTTTTGAAGATGATATAAATAAAACCCTCTCTCAGCAAAAATGTTGACTTCTCCTTTGTTTGTTAATCAAATTATTACTTATGTTTTCAAAATTATCTTATGAATAAACTGCAATAATTTTGGAGGTCAGTTACGTGAATAACGGATGGCAATCATGCTTTTACCTTCTTATTTCATGAGGTTTAATTTTCAGACCATAATCGCAATCCTAACATAGGATACATGATCAACCCACTATTTCACCCTGTATTTAGTGAGACCAAAATTTCTGTGTAGGAAATGATCTGTTCTTTGCTGTAGCTCTTGCACTAATTCAATGTCCCTGAGTGGCACCGAGAAATGGTACCGCAATAATCTTGCATCCATGCAAGTAAATTTAAACAGACCACATTGTTAGAAGCTGTCTTATTCTACAGTCAAAGCAGGCAATTTACTTCATGGTCAGAGAGGCCATAGCAACTAAGTTAATTTTCCGTTGTATACACTAGACACAAAAGATTGCAATCATTTACAATGCTACTTCCTGAGAGGATCAATGATTTTCAGACAGAAAAAAGTAAACAAAAATACTTTATTTCTGGTTATTTTTCAATCAGAAATTTCTTGGGTGAAAGAAAGAATAACAGACGTCTTATTGATATCTACAATGAATTTGAGGCAACTTTTAGAAACTATCAACCAAAAGTGTCTACATAGGTTTCTTCAGTTTTTATGTTGGTCTGGCTGGCTGGCTGGCTGGCTATGTATCACGTATACAGTTCACTCCAATGGAGCTAGAATGATAAAGTCCCAAAAAATGCCATAAAGATAGGAGAGGCTCTAGAAGAGGTTGATGTATAACGATAGGTTGGAAAGCATTTGGTATGAATAGAGACATTCTGAAGAGCATCTTGCCAATGTGCTTAAATTGTAAAGTATACAATGGTTGCATAATAGCGGCTATGACTTACGGATGCGAAACATGGAAATTAACAAAACGAGCTGAAAACCAACTCAGAATAGCACAGAGAGCCATGGAAAGAGCAATGCTAGGGTTAACTCTAATAGATAGAAAACAATCAACAGGGATCAGAGGGAGGACTAGAGTAAAGGATATTATACAAATAATTAAGATGCACAAATGGAGATGGTCTGGTCACCTAGCAAGAAGAGATGACAGTAGATGGGGGGAAATAATAACTGATTGGTGCCCATGGGAAAGTAAACGCAGTAGGAAAAAAAACAAACACAAGATGGAGGGATGAGATTGAAAAATTTGCCTATAAGACACAGCAGAGGTTAGCACAATCTAGGTTGTCATGGATGGGAAATGGCCTTTGTCCAGCAGTGAACACATGTTGGCTGATGGTGATGCTTACATATGACTGTTATATAACATTCTTTTATATAAGTTCCCAATGTAAAATATTATAATCTCTGACAAATTGCATTCCACAATAATGATGGTAATGTTAACAAGAAGAAAATGAAATTAAACTCAAATGATATAAAAATTAGTGATTAAAAAAGAAATATCAAGCTTCAAACTAATCTCTGTGGAAATATCAAATATTGAAGACACAATTAGTATAATTAGTTTAAGTGTCATTTTAAAAGATTTTATTCACTCAATCTTCTACTTTTTTGCGTCTTGCTTTTAGCTTCTCTTTCTTAAGTTCATGAGAGCCATGAGGCCTCGAACAAAATCCTGGCTCAAGGTGTCATTATGAGAGATATAAATCTTCTAGTTGCTTTCAAATATTATTGATCCACTAATTATTACCTGTGAAAAAATTAACGGATATATTTGAATTCATTGCGACCGAGCCGTCAAATGTTTTGGTCACAGAACTCAGAAACTATTAAAGATAGAAGCATGCCGTTTTCACCATTCGATAACATTTGTTTTGAAGATCCATTCAGATTTAAAAAACACAATATCTCCAAAAGTTCTCAATGAATTTACACAAAATTTTGTTTAAATTCATTGAGAACTTTTGGAGATATTGGGTTTTTTAAATCTAAATACAATGTACTCAAAAGGAATGATTACATTTTGGGTTGGATCCTGGAATGCTTTCTCCCCAGCATCGTTGCTATATATCCACACAAAATATCCAGCCCTGTCAGCTAGGCCCTAGAATACACTGACTGCATCCACTGCAGAGGGGTTAGAAACCCTCCAAACAGGGGCCAGCTGTTTTTTCACCAAAGTCGCAAGACTCTAGTTAAAAAGAAAAACCTTTCACCAAAGTAGCAAGACCCAAGTTAAAAAAAATAACCTTTCACCAAAGTCGCAAGACTCTATTTTTAAAAAACATTTTAAACTGATTTCTGCATTAAATGAACCATCAAGGGTTGATATGCTGCTAAACAAATCAATCAATCAAACCACAAAATATCTGCAAAGGTTCTCAATGGATTCCAAATTATCTGGTCTTTAGAAAGCATTGACTGTTAACTGTGACCATCTAGATGTTAAGACCCTGTGGTAAGCTTGGTTTGAATCCTGGTCAGGGATAGATACTCTTTTTTGCTATTATTTATTTTGTTTTTAAATTGTTTTTGTTAATAAATGTATTAACTTGTGTCTGTCCATCACTCTGTTTGTGAACACAATATCTCCAAAAGTTCTCAATGGATTTCAGTAAAATGTTGTGGAAAGGTGGGCAATGAGCTACGAAAGAAGTCATTGCATTTGGGGGTGGATCAGGAATTTTTTCCTCTCTTGCATTGTCCACACCATCAATATCTCAAACAAATTTGCAATGAATTTCAATGGATGGGTGGGTAATAGGCTACGCAAAAAGTGATTGAATGTTGGGGCGGATCCAGGGATGTTTTTCCTCTCTTGCATTGTAGCTTTATGTTCACCCCACACAATATCTCCAAATGTTCTGAATGAATTTCACTGAATTGTCAGTTGGCATAGGTATGTGCTTTCCGTTAAATGATAGAATATCAAAAACATTCATTGTGTAA
>VCCN01005801.1:5512749-5531669 GCA_006491835.1 Architeuthis dux | reverse complement strand
TTTGAGGCCATATGGGATGAGTATTTGGACATATACTGGATATTTTTTCTTATCAGTGAATTGTTCAAATAGAGAATTTAATAGTATATATTCCTTGATTAGGGCAGATAATTTGTTCAACAATTTTCCATACTGTTCAAAACCACACTGTTCAAGGTCTTATTATAATTTAATGTGTTTTTGGTTTCAGCTTATACTTAGTTACAGCAATACATTAACTGTACTACATCAAAACCCGCACTAATCCAAACTGCACTATTCAAGGTATTCTTGTATATAGATAATGAAGAAATGCCATTTGCCCTCCTACAAAAGTAAGGAAATGCCATTTACACATGTTCCTACACCACTGTTCATACCTAACTTTCTTCTGTAAGTATGCCAGAAATCAATGGCCGTTTCGGGCAGGAAGAGATTTAACTTATAATGCACATTGGAATAAATAGAATAAATAGCCTAGTGATGGTTCAATAAAGCATTGAACAGATGGAGTTTCTGATCTAAGTTGACATTTACTTCTGATCAAATGCATAAATCAACCTTTATCTTTCTGTCAAAAAAAAATCCTATAATTTATTTTTGTCAAATTCTACATTACAGGGCATAATCTTTTCTGTCAACTCCCCAATAATTTTGCGGCTAATCATCAAATTCTTCAACGGGAAGATATAAATTTATGGGGGAACAATTGAACAAAATAATTTCAGATATTACAACAAAAATTTAAATGAATGATATTTTTCCATTTTATTTTTAATATTCTTACATCTTGATTGTATGCTAATATCCAAGTTGGTTTTAAAGAGATGCCAACTGAGGGTATGATTGATGAAGGAGGGGAAAAAATCTCTATGATTTACTTACAATATGAATTAATGATTCATAGATTGAATTTTTGAATGAATTCAACATTGATATATCTGCTCTTGAAATTTACATATAAACCTTGGAATTAATGAGACGGTAGCAGAATCATCAATTTGGAATTGGTGAACTGAGTTTGAATTTTGGCTGAGGCTGAGTTCACGTCTGGGCCGGCCCCTAGGTACTGGCAAGATGGGCAGTCCCCAAGAGCCCCAAGTTCTAGCGGGATCTTTTCAAGTCTCTGAGACTTTTAAAATACAAATGGAAAATGGGAAAATGAATAAATTTAACAGATTGAAAACAAAATAAGAAAATTCCTTGATGTAAAGTAAGTTTTTTAGGAATTTCATCATCATCAGCTGTTATAGGTCCATTGCTGGACAAAGGCCTTTCCCACCTCCTTCCATGACGACCTAGATTGTGCTAACCTATGGCACGTCTTACTGGCAAACTTTTCTATCTCATCTCTCCATCTTGTATCAGGTCTTCTACTGCCCCATGGGCACCAATCCCATCTATTGCCATTTCTTCTTGCTAGGTGACCAGCCCATTTCCATTTTTGCTGCTTAATTATTTGTATAATATCCTTCACTCTAGTCCTTCCTCTGATCCATATTGATCTTTTTCTATCTCTTAGAGTTATCCCTAGCATCGCTCTTTCCATGGCTCTAAGTTGATTTTCAGCTCGTTTTGTTAATTTCCATGTTTTTAGGAATATAAATAATACTAAACTTTAAAGGGAACCGAATTTCTGCTTGCCTGTTAACTTTGCACTAATGCCCTTGGAAAAGGTATAAATCCAACTTTCTCTATGCTCTTTCCAATCATCAGTTTTCTTAACTATGATCTAGTTGCTGCGCATGATCCGCTGTGGCCGACTCATTGTATTTCAGTATTCAGTATTATTTACATTGAATTCAATATTCAATAATGCAAATATTTTAACAGCATATTTACTACCTTGAACTCCATATCTACTTTTTACTGCAACGCTTGCCTTGATGGTAGACAGTTTACAGTCAGATCAAGAATTCTTCCTTGCTACTGATACTATGTAACCTATCTTATGTTTCTTAGAGTTAAAATGGGCACTACAAAGTAAATTTTCTTACCCTGGAGCTGTCATGAAGGACTAAGCATGGTATTCTGACAATCTCCTAGATGATGGGAACTGCTACCATGTAACCCAGTACTATCTGTTTTATTTTATTTGGAGAAGAAATTAGCACTGCTAAAAGCACTGCTAAAAGATGTCATGAAGGACCCAGCATGGCAACTCCAATAATCTAGATAATGGGTCAATCAATCAATCAATCAAACATAATGAAAATAATACTAATACTTGGACATTACAGACAGGGCCATCCACAGGGTTCTTGGTGCCCTGGGCAATCTGAACTTTGGCACCTTTTAAAGTATAGTATTATCTTATTTACTTATTTATTCCCTTCCCTCCCAGCTCTTGTGAGCACTCTATCTCACCAAACTAGTTAATCCTGATTAAGCTTGCCGTCGGTCATTTCCTTTGCCAATTGTTTCTCTTAGTTTCACATCAACCGAAAGTATTTGTCAGATATTCTAGAAAAATCGGACTTCACATCAGAAGATTTTCTTATTTTGACTGATTTTATTCTGTTTAACTTATTCATTTTCTCTTTTTCCATTTGTATTTGGAAGCTCAGACACATGACAGGCACTCTCTAGCACTTGGTGTCCTGGGCAACTGCCCGTATTGCTAGTACTTTGGAATGGCCCTGACTACAGAGTAAGGTATGCAGAAACAAATTTGATTTAATTCCTGAATTATAAATAAGTCTCAGACTTTTAGTCACCCTGAACACACAGTTATTTTGAAGATAATCTTGAAAACTAAAGTTTTAACTGGTAAATGTTTTTCATATTAGGATGTTTAACCCAGTTCTGCCATAAGAAAATATCTGGAAATGTCTCCAGATTTATTTCAATTACATGGAAACTTCCCTGTCCACTAGAATCTAAGTTTATCAGTGATCAATATTCATGAGTTCAGATTAAAGAAATCTTTTTTTCCATTTATGATCTCCTATCTTCTCCATGTCAAATCAAATCTAAGAAATCAGTTATAAATTACAGGCACTTCCTTCTACCTTGAATTACTTGAATGGAATTATTTTCTTTTCATCTTCATAGGTTTTACAGGTTCAGCTCTTTTATGTTCAGAACTGTCATACATTTTTTTCAAACCAGGCATAATTGTAATTTTTAGTTTCTTTCTCTTTTATGCACGAATGTTTTCTGTATTTATCCTTGATATTTTCATAGCTATGTCTAATATCTTGTATATGTAACTATATGTAGAAAGTATCAAGTATTAGCTGAAAAAATAATTTTATTTTATTATTTGGAATTCTTATAAAAAAAGCCAAAAATGATTGATGCAAATGGGGGTGGTACATGGGGGTACAGCATATACATACGTAGGTTTTTTGTATGTTCAATATCTACTAATGGAGACATTACCATATACCTAGTTCCCCAAACCAGGCCTTATCGTAGACCTAGTTTCCAAAACCCATTTCTTTTCAAAAATGAATGCTGATCTGAAATTTTATAAAAGCAAAATTGTGTTACAAGCTTATATCTTTAAAAATAGTTTGATCTCAATTAAATTAGAATGATGAGCAAATAATTTAAATTATTGGTAATAATGATGAAATAATCTTATAATTAATCACCACTACCCACAACACTGGTTTATTGCTGGGTTTAGATTATTCATCCGTTCTGACATTTATATGTATCTATGTATGTATTCGGACACTTGCCCAGCCCTAACTTTTTGTGGTAGAAACTTGAAATCTTGCTCACACACTCCCCTCAATGAGTAGGGAAAATGGTGTTTTTGTTTTTTGAAAATCCCCCCCCCCCGTAAATAGGATTTTAGAGGGTGTTCAATATGCAATGTAAGTCTATGCTAAATTGATCACTAGTTTGTGTCAGTTTGTTTTTTGAAAATTCAGATCTCTTTTAGTGATCACAGCCCAACAAAAGGTGAGAGAAGTAACTTATTCATTGGTCACCCCTTTTTATAGCTTTTTAATTGATCACCCCCAACACAGCACATATGGGTGGTGTGATTGGTTATATTTATTTCTTGATTGACAATTAAGATAGAAAATAAAGTTGCTGTCTCTTAAGAGACAACTCCCAATGGAGTGACAAAGTTGAACGGCTGGTGACAAAGTCCTGGTTTTCATTGCATGCATCAGCTTAGTGATCCTTGCAAGTTTCAAGTCTGGTTGAGACCGGGACTTTATTATTACAAATTTTTATGACCACCCGGCAGGATGCAAGTTCACCGAAGGGATACTTCCATCCTTATCACACATTGAGTGTACTCAATTAGCTACTGAGTGCACAGGGAAATTTGTCTTAATGAAGAGTTTTCCACACTCTTCGCTCATACTGAGAATTGAACCTGGGACCTTCTGCATGTGAAGCCGACGTGCTAACCATTACACTATCTGAGCAGACAAGATAGAAAATGCTTTTCATTTTATCAACCTGATTAAACAGTCTCTTATTTCTTTCCACAATATCACATGAATTGTAATAACTAAACATTTTTTCTGTGTGATGTTTATATAGCAATATATTTGGAAATTATGTAATTAATTCTAAATATTGTGAAAGCTTTTTGTAAGTTTAATATGTTTTTTTTCTGAGATTGAAAATAAATTATTCCAGTTTTTCCATTTTCCAAGCGTATAACTATAATTATATTTATATTTTAAAAGAATTTAAGTGTCTCCAAGTTTCTGATCCTAATCACATAATTTGGTAAATTTTCATTGAGCAAATATCTGTACTAAGGTATGAAATGTTATATACATCGAAATGTTTCTTTGCAAAACTACCAGAACATAATTCTAATTATGTTGAAGCAGCCATCATTTGGCAGAGTATTGGACTTATAATTCTGAGGTCTAAAATTGAACATATACAATGCATCTTTTCCAAAAAGAAGATGAATAATTAAATATCTTTCTTTTCCAGATATTATAAAGTAAACAAGCCTGGCTGCTCCAGAGGCAAACTCTGCTCCTACTTCTACTTCCTTGCGTAATTCTACTATAAATTTTGGATGTGTGTAAGACTTGTCAGTTTAGCGCAGGTGGTAACACACCAGGCTACTGATCACTAGGTCATCAGTCCAAATCATAGTAGGGGAATGGGGATTTTACGTATCGGTTTATTCACCTATTTTTGGTGAGGATTGTTCTTGTTACATAGGAAAGTAATGTCAACTCTGACTTTGTCCTGGAGTTTGACAAAATTGATTTACTATTTAAAGATAACATGTTTATTGCTCAATCAGTAAGAGAAGCTATCATGGTAAGATAGCTTTCCTGAGGCAAAGGGATGCATGTTTGATTCTTGCCAAAGAGCTTATTCTTTAATACCGTTTACTGATGATCATAGACTGAAGTTCTGAGTAGTTGCATTGAAAGGCAATTAAAATTAAGATGAAACAAATACTAATCAAAACATTAATAATGGTTGACAATGCTTTATCATCTAAAAATTCAAGATAATATTACTAGTATATCAAAACTTAAACAGGACTTGCTTTCTTTCTATTCACTGATTTGACTGTATATAGTGAACAAGATAGTTTTTTCTTTAATCTTTTACTAGCAGAGATTCCCGGCATTTCCCAGGGAAAAAATAACTTGTTGCACACCATGGGCGGGCCCACACACATTGTAAATAGAACTGTCAAATGACTGTCCCTGCATTTTAATTTAGCATATTACAGTGCCTGTGTGTTGGAAATTAGCATTTTTTAGTGCTCTGATGATGAAATTTAGCATGCTAGTTTGCCCGGGCATTGGAATCAAATTATTCTAGGGCCCTGGTGGGCCTGTATAACCTCCAGACAGTCTTGGTCAGGCCCAGGTAGCTTTTAGTGTCACTGGATAGTATTCAAATTTAATACAATGGGTTAAAGTTTCCTTTTTTAAAAAGATTAGTGTTAACTTTTTTAACATAAGAAAGCCCCATTTACTCCAATGTATGACATGTGAATAAATATCCAACCAAAGCAAAAGTATTTAGAATTGAAAAAGATAAATCCTTGAAAAATGAAAAATCAATTAAATCTTTTTTTTTAGAACAATTATATATCAATAGATAGATAGATATAGATAGATAAAAAATGCTAACTGAAAATTTTCAGCATGTTACAAAAGATTGCCTGTCATATTTTATTTTTAAAAGTAAATAAAAAAAATGTTAACTTTTTAAGTTAAAATCTTTGGCATGTTAGAAAAAACTGGTCATGAATTTATTAAAAAAATAAACGAATGTTAATTTTATAACTGTAACTCTTCGGCATGTTACGAAAGATCAGTCTTGAATTTAATTTTTAAAACAAATTACTTAACATTTGTTTATTTGTTTTAAAAGTGAACAGTTTTTTCCCCTTTTTAACCATTCTTGCATGCTTTTGGATGTGTGCTTTGGGATTTTATTGTGCTGGAGCATCTTGAACTTCGGACAAACATGGTTTTCTTATACTGGGTGGCACATTCGGCTAAAATATCCCCTGGTAATCTTTTGATTCTATGATTTCTTTGATATGGCCAAGGCCTCCAGTACCATAGTGTTCTTTGGGTCTTTGGGGGTCTTTCTTTTCCTTATAAGATTCATTTTGTCATCAATAAGCAAATTGTTGGTGTGCATTGCCAAAAAGCTCTATTTTGGTAGCATCGCACCAGAGAATATTTGCCCAGAAGGATTGTTGCTTGTCCAGGTACTGTTTGGCATTGATCAGTCATTCCTTTTTATGTTTTTCTTTTTCAGCAATGAAGTCGTTCTTGGCTTTTGCTTAAAAGGAAAAGAACACCTTAGCCAAAGTTAAGCATGCTGGAAGATCCATAACGTTATGGGGCTGCTTTGCTGCCTCTGTAACTGGAGGCCTTCACCATATCAAAGGAATCATGAAATCAAAGGTTTACTAAGGGGTTTTAGAGCAAAATGTGCTACCCAGTCTAAGAAAATTAGGTTTAGTCCAATGATCATGAGTGCTCCACATGACAAAACCCTAAAGCACACAAAAATGGTTGAAAAGTGAAAAATAAACTATTTTAAACTGGCCAGCAATAAGTCCTAATCTCTATCCCATTGAAAAACTTTGGAAGAAGCAGAAATTTGAACTCATGTTTTCAATGCATACCATACCAACTATCAACTGACAAGTGCAAGAAGCTTAACAAAGACAAAAGTAATGTTCAATGACAAAGTCCCCAAAAAGGTCATAAAGATAGAGGGAGAGGCTATAAAGTATACAACGGCTGCATAATACCAGCCATGACTTATGGATGCAAAACATGGAAATTAACCCAACGAGCTGAAAACAAACTTAGAATAGCACAGAGAGCTATGGAAAGAGAAATGCTAGGGATAACTCTAAGAGATAGAAAATGATCAGCATGGATCAGAGAGAGGACTAGAGTGAAGGATATTATACAACTAATTGAGCAGCAAAATGGAGATGGGCTGGCCACCTACCAAGAAGAGATGACAATAGATGAGGGAAAAGACTAACCGATTGGTGCCCATGGGAAAGTAAATGCAGTAGGAAAAGACCAGATACAAGATGGAGGGATGAGATAGAAAGGTTTGCCGGTAAGACTTGGCAGAGGTTAGCACAAGATAGGTCATCATAGAAGGAGATGGGAAAGGCCTTTGTCCAGCAGTGGACTTATAACGGCTGATGATGATGATGATGATGATGATTGTTGCCAAAGTGGACGTGCAACCAAATATAAAGGAAGGGTGCCAATATTACTGTACAGGTCATAATTTCTTCTTTGAAATTAATACATGTGAGGTGAAAATAAATGATTTTTGTTAACTTTCATTGGACATCCTATTAAAATATTCTGATGATAAAAAGTTAATAGATTTCCATTTATTTCTGAAGATATTGTACAGGTTATACGAAATATTCAAGGGTGCCAATAATCCTGACTGGCGCAGCCATTTTATTTGTATATATTTATAAGTAAACATTTTATATTGCTTGCAGGGATTAGGGATTAGGGAATTGATGTTTCATCTGACATTTGGGATTGTCAGCCACACCAAAAGTTCTTAGTATTTTAGTTATTTATCTTACTTCAAGCACTGAACAGCTCCACAAAAGCAAAATTAATCAGAAAAAATCAAAGTACATAATGAAATTAATATTTATTGTCTTTTTCTTTTCTAAGAATTAGAATGTTTATTATACACTCGTCCATTGTTTTACTGATGGTTATCATAAGTGTACAACAACAAGCACAGCTGGTGGCTGATGCTCATACTATGTGACACAGTAGGAAGGGAGAGAGGAGAAAACAAGTTAGGTAGTTCAATAAGAAGCTAAGAGGGAAGAAAAGAGAGTTAGGTAGTTTAATATGAAGGTAGGAAGGGAGAGGGGAGAATAGCATGTTAGGTGGTTTATTAAGATGCTAAGAAAGGAGAGTTAAGAGAAGAAAGTTATGTAGTTTAAAAAGAGGGTTGGAACGGAGAGGGGCTGATAACTCTTAATGATTAAGTGTGACAGACTGATATATACGATAATTTAGGTAAAAATCAAGTTTGACTTCAACTCTGGCTATTTGAATATGCAGATATCCTGCTTTCTCTTTTGTTTGGAAGTAAAATCTGGCCAAATAAACAGACACTTGCTCCATTATATTAGGATTGTTCTCATCAGAGATTTGAAAACATTCATCTTATTCTCAAAAACATAACACATACACTTGCTCCCTTATATTAAGATTGTTCTCATATTCATGTTTTGTCCATAAAGACTTGAAATCCTTCATCTTATTCTCGAAAGCATCATTAAAAATGAAAACAATGTCTATAAATGCCAACATCAATTAATTTAGAAACCAAATAAAAAGGAACAAAAAAAACTTACTCGGCTTCTCCAACAACAAAAAACAAATGTCGTAAAAATATTGGAAAACAAAGTTGAGTCAATTAAAAAAGAGAAATGCCTAATTTTGTTCCACTGTGACATAGGCAAGCTAGGCTTTTTAAATATTTAGTGCATTTAAGATTTAAACGAGTTAAAAATAATTGGTCTGTTAATTGCCTACCAATTCCCATTTCTCTGTGCTAATACAATAACACAAGTTTTTCACTAATGGGACACTGTTAGAAGTTAATGGCCAAGAAAGAAAGCAGCATGAAAACGCAGTTTCATTTGACTCTTCTTTCTATGATTTTGAATACATTACTACTTCCTTATACAAAGCACGGTTATAGAAGGTTTCACAGTGATTGTATTTGAATCTCCAGTGACATGAACAAAGGGGCATACCTAATGATTTTTATTTGGGGCTGGGGGGTACAGGCCTCTGATTTGCCGACAAACTGGGCATACAGGCTGAGTAAGGAACGGAATCAGTGTTACTGATACTATTGTTCGGACTGAGATCCTCATCTTGGTTGTCATTTTCACAACGTTTCGGCCGATGTACCCTTTAGTTATCTAGGCCACCGTCCCAACTTGGGACGGTGGCCTAGATAACTAAAGCGTTGGTTAAAAAGCGTCTGACTGTTGAGTCATCTGTAGGTTGTGGGTTCAATCCCAGGCAGGAGCACCACAACCGCGAAATAATTTCTAGGACATGGATAGTGGAATGAGGACAGTATACCCCCGTGGATCAAATAAAGGGTTCAGTTCAATAGTTCCGGTAAGTTACCGACAAAACTTGACACCTGAAGAAGGCCGGAGGGTACATCGGCCGAAACGTTGTGAAAATGACAACCAAGATGAGGATCTCAGTCTGAACAATACTAACACCTCATCTCAGAAATACCGAACTCAGGAATCAGTGTTGTTAAGAAAGTATCATGTGTTATTCCCCTTAGGCAGAAGGCTTCCGCTAAGGGACGCTGTTTTAGGTTCTGGTGAACGAGCAGTGTGTTTATCAGCCAGAGAGAGCGCTCGTAGGACAGACGTGTTAGGTTGACTATGGTCATTATATGAATAAAGGATCTCTGTAGGTACATAATATTTTGTTACATTTTTAATCTGTCATTAACTCAAGCTTACATTGATAGCAGGACCGTAGTTAAAATAAAATAAAACAAAATGACAGACGATTTTAAAACAGAAATGATGAACGTTGAAATTTCCGAAGAGCAAACAAAAAAAACAATATGGCCGAAGTTGGCCACATTGAATTGGATTTACCAACTTTTACGGCAGAAAATTATTGGCGAAAACAGATAGCTGAATAGGCGGGTAAATGCAACATAGAACCCAAGCTTACAAAGTATGTTATTGTTATTAATCACTAAAACTGTCTTTAAAAATTACTAATATCGGCTAAATTTTAGATATTTCAAATGTTATATGAATGACTTGGCTCCGCGAATGGAGATTGGGACAGGGTTTTCCATGTTTTCTTCTGGTCCTAGGTCGGCAGGGCCTGAACGTGAAAAATCTGTAGTCTGTGCAATGGAGTTTTAAGGTGAAATGCAATGTGCATACGGCTGACCCCACCATGTAAACCTTGGGTTTGCACTCTATGGTCATATATACTCATTTAAAGCCCATTTATCATATAAAATAACTCTATACTAAGACTCCTGAACATTAATAAAAATTGAACATTTACTTTTATTAAACTTACCAGATTTAATCGGCTATCGTAGATTTTTATCAGCTAAATTGGAAAAAATCTAGCTAAAAAATGGCTAGTTTGGCAACCCTGGTAGAAATTTGCTAACAGAAAGAGCATCGGAGGAGTGCGGATATAACTAACAATAATTGTTAAGCTAAGAAGCAATAAGATCATTTTCCATGATAATTTTGTGTAAATCTTTATCAAAGATATAGTTCTTCTGTGGCGATCCAAAACTGGTAGTTGTCTCCCATAGATTTGGAACTCTCAAGTGATGCATATCCAATCAGAATGCGTAAAAGCCATTACATGACCGGAAATCCTATTCCGAGAATGCTAGCATGTATATTTGATTCTTCCTCTTTTACACCAGCCGTCGTGCTGACGAGCCATGTTCTCCCCAAGGTCCCTTTTTACTCTGGTACTCAGACCATGTGGAGGGGGGGTCCGAGAGCCAGAATCCCAGATTTTCCTAATAAGTCCATTTACCAATCAAAATGTAAGTAAACCTATTCCATCTTATTTTTGTGCACACACACACACACACACACACACTACCATCATTAAGAACACTCAGACACAATTAACGATTTACATTTTATTTACACCGTCACAAAACCCACACGAACACTCGCATACGCAAGTACACACAGAGACATTAACTGAACACGTGTTTGTTTGAATGAATAAATGTTTGTATTTTTCTAAGGGTTGTGTTCTCATTTATTGTTGTTGCTTATTCATGACCGAGCCCCAATGGAGTCATTTATCCTTTTATCAATCTTTTAATGGAGAAATTAAACCCCATAAAGTTTGGACGCCCATTTATTCGTCACAGGAACCCGATAACAAATCATAGACTGGAGACTTCTTTCCTCTCTAGAACAGTTGGTGCCCACATTACCTATCCTCTATACTTCCATGAAAGAATTAGAGAACGTCTCTGTGAATGTTATAAAAACACCTTCGTTACATGCGTTGATGTGAATGGTATCATCTGTGCAAGTCATCTTTTGGGAATTTCTTCAATCATATTTGGGATTTCTCCCTCTTTTTGAAACTTTTAACCTCTACCACAAAGACGGCCATCTCACTGTGTATTGCATGTAAGTATTCTGAGTGTGAGAAGAAACTTATTTAGAAGAAAGAATGAAACAGGTCTGGGTAGTGACCAACGTCTTTTGGCAGCATGCAGTGTTGCTGGTGATCAATTAAAAAAATTGGAAAAAGGGGTGATCAATGGATAAGTTACTTCTCTTGCATTTTGTTAGGCTGTGATTTTCTAAAAAAGACTGGATTTTCTAAAAACAAGCATGAATGCTACCGGCTGACAGAAAAACTTTTTTTCTAGACATAATAAGGAGTAAACATTTAAATTTTCAGCCCTCTAGCTCCATTGGTACGGCCTGTCCACGCGATAGATAGTGTGAAAAATAAATGGTTACTCAAGGGAAAAAGTATAAGTGCATGTGACTTCGTATTTATAGATCTCAAGGTTGGTGGTACCGGAACAGAGTTCTTTTCAGGACAAACGGAAGTGTCAAAAAAGGCGGCAAAATTACAATTTCGAATGCTAATTAAGTGGGACACCGACGAGAGAAGAAGTTGTTGGATGTTTTTCTTTGACCTTGCTTCGTTATTGAAGCATTGCCCAGCTCGTACCAGGATAAAGCCAACCTCTGTAACAGGAAATTTTACTTTGTTACCATAACTCCTGTTACCCAGTCACCAAAATTACCAGATAAGGCCTAGGAATGTCAGAGTCGCGAAAGCACCAAATTTTCTACAAACCTATCATTATGCACCCACGGTAAGAGAATGTTCTGCTTTTTCCTTGCTGACCTCCTCCAGGGGAAATATTTATTCCTTCTTGCCTAGGCTCTCTTCCCCCACCTTCCCTGTCGGAAATCATTACTTGGTTACAAAATTATTTCCGACAATAGATAGCCAGCCAGCCAGCCAGCCAGCCAGCCAGCCAGCCAGACCAACTTAAAAACTAAAGAAACCTACATTAACAGTTTTAGTGACAGTTTTGGTTGAGGGTTTCTAACAGCACGTGTTGAATAAGTGTGAAGTAGCAGATGGATAAGGAAGCATACTCCACCTTCCGTGTCGAACAAAGGAAAATGATTAGATTGATTCTTTATTACTCTCATATTCCAGGTCGACACTGGGGCTCCTGGTGTCCTCGGTAAACTAAATTTCAGAAGTATAGTATTATTTATTTTTTAGGAACTGTCAACCAAAACTGTCTAAATAGGTTTCTTCATTTTTAAAGTTGGTCATGTAATTTCAAGCTATATCGGTCCCTTAGTTTATATCCGGCAGCATTCATGCTTGTTCTTTGAAAATTCAGACTTTTTTATTGATCACTGCCCCAAAAAATGCGAGAGAAGTAACTTATTCATTGATCACCCCTTTTTACAAATATTTGAATTGATCACCCCAACACTTTGCTGCCAAAAGACATTGGTCACGTGGTGGTTTTCTATTGAGTGACTAACCAAACCTGTTATTATTATTATGTGAACATCATAAAGTCTGGTATTGAAATCTGAAGGAATGGATGATATCTTTAATGCGTATCATTTATATGAAAATTCAACCAGAGAATATTCTTGTTTTGTTTTCCTTTCCTATTTTCAGTATAGTTCAGTTTATGTCCCTGAATTAAAAAGTAACATTGGAAATATGCAAAAATATGGCCAAGAAACAAATCAATTTTCATTGATGCAATCCACAAAAGGCAAAGACCAAAGGGAAGACACAAGACACTTTGTCTGCATATTTGGTCAGTAAACCGTTGATTTTTTAATGAGTGAATGAATTGATGTTACTTTAGAACAGTATTTCCCAAACTTTTTGGGGCTACCACCCCCTTTTAGAGCATATATTTTGTTGGTCAAAAATTATGCATTGAAAATTAAATTTAAATTGTATTTTTTTTTCAATTGAAGCATTTATTTTATAACCAAAGTATCTAAAAGTACATGATTAATTATGAGAATAATTAATGAGAAGGACAGGCCTGATGGGATTTGTATTCTTTTCCCTTTGCCCCTCTCACAATGCATAGTCAGCCCCCCCCCACACACACACACTTATGAACCCTTGCGACCAGCACATCCTTTGAGTCTTTCAGCCCCCCCACCACCAAGGGGTGGTAGCACCCAGTTTGGGAATCACTGCTTTAGAAAATAATTTTCAGTTCATTATCATTACAAAAAAATCTGATTTCTAAATTTAATCCAGTGTTTTTGTTTTTGTATATCAACTAATGTAGCAATGAATATTGTTACAGATACTTTTTTGTTTCTATGACCAATGAGATCTTTAAAGATCAGTCATGATCATAATTTGATATATAAATATATTTTTCCTATGTAGTTTGATCTGCTTTTACTGAATATAACCTTTTTTTTTCTTCCGGAAATTTATAATTTACAAAAAAAAATTAATTTTCTAAATGGAAGTGATTGAATTGCCACTAAAGTCAATGTTCGAGTTACAATGTATGTATAATAAAAAACGATTGAGGAGATTGAGACAGAATGTTTGCTCAATTGATGATTCATTTGATCAATGCAGAAAATGCCTACAAATGTGTGGGAACTGCAACAAGATACAATCATCATTAATGACTGAAATATTATATCATGTTACCTGGTTTAAGATCAAACAAATATTTAATGTTGTATTACATGTTTTTTGTTGTATGATTTTCAGAGCTTTCCTTTTAGAATAAAGATTTCTTAGCAAGCAAATGCTAGAAATTAAATTAAATTTTTTTGAAGCTGCTTATGGCTAGAATTTGTCAAATCAATCTCTGTTTCGGAACAATAAGCATCTTGATTTGAACCTGTCCATGTTTAATTTATTCTAACCCTGTATCACAATTTAAGGGCATTTTCTTTGTCTCTCTCTCTACCCCCTCTCTCTCATATATCATGAAAAGAAAATCAACCATAGACATGGAAATGTGTTAATTGTCTCGATTTCCAGCATTGATGCATTCTACAATTCAAATTTGAACATCTTTTGGAGAAGTATTCAATATTCAATGTCATGAATTTCCTGTAATGCTATTCTCATCAGAGGAAGAGAAAAAGAATAAATTTACATAAGGATTTGTGAAGATTCATTCAAACAGAATCAATGAATTTCCCCAAACTTATTTTTCATGGCTGCACACCATTTTGATTTGAAAATGCAGAAATGGACTAAAATAAAATAAAAGAATAAAAACAATTGAATAAAATTCCCTGCCTTTATTGTTATCAATTCTTGCAAGGGTTTCATTATTTATTTATTATTATTATATTTTTTATTTAAATTATTATTATTATCCTCATTGTTATTATTACTCTTCTTATTATCAATCATTTCAACGGTTTTATTATTATCTTCATTGTTATTATTGCTACTCTTATTTTTATTATTCTATGTTTATCATGTTTTACATTACTAGTATTCTTGCTATCATCAGCATTGGTATTATAATCAGTTCTATCATTTTCATAATTATTATTCAAATATTTTGTTGCATTTATAATTATCTCATTAATATCTTTTGGCTACCATTATTATTGTTATGATTCCTATTATTAAAAGTAATTATTGTTGACGTTATTATTGTTACTATGAGTATTATTATTTTCATTGTTGTTGTTATCAAAATGTACTCTCTTATTATGAAGTGTTGTAACAAACATAACAAATAAGACTTTTATCACTCCTTCTCTTGATAATACACAATCATATATGCATGTTGCAGTTACACATTTATATAGTTTACACTGGGAGTGGTCCAATTCCTCTTGGGAAGGGGGGCACCGTTATGTTGGGCCACCTCACATTCCATTTCAGAAGTTCCCAATCTAGAGTCCATGGACCCCTGGCGGAGGTCCACAAACATATTACTGGGGGTCTGTGAACTTGTTGAGTAGGCAGATATTTCAATAGAGGCAAATACGTATAATAAAATTACCACATAAATAAAACATATCGGCTATCTTTCAGCCTTTCAAAACTAAAAAAACATTAGGTTACACCCAACTATTGTAAAATATATAATACAGCTAGAGATTAGTTAAAATATCTGATGGAGTTTTTATTTTACTTTTGGATTTTCTTTTACACTTTGTTTTTATTCGATTTCTTATTTGTTTCGTTTCTACTTTCTATATAATGACAGAATTGTCAGTACCAAAATCAAGGTCCTGGTGCCCCCCATCCATTGGTGGAAGGGGGGGGGGCTAAATCTGCCACTGTTACAAATAGATGTTTATATATACATGCAATAAAAATCATCAGAATTAAATGAGGATATTTTTCCACAATCTCCTGCACAACTGTTATAATAATAACTTTATCTGGTACATTTATTATACACAAATACAAAATTCTTCAGTTGTTTTTCTATGATAATTTTATTAAGAGCACACTCTAACTTACATGCCTATCCAAACAAGTATCTTATTATATAAAAGCAATGTCACTTTTTTGTTTGTTAGTTGGTTTCTGTCATGCTAAAGCAAACAATGAGCGGAAGGAGTAAAACAAAGCTTGTGTCTGTGCATTAATGTACACTAAATTATACGTCTCTGCATTCGTGTCACCTTAACTACTATTAATCCTACTGTTGATGTCTTCATAGTCAGACAGAAAACAAATAGTGCATCTCTGATTTTTCATGAATAAAACTAATGTTTTTCTCATATTAAATGTTTTTTGTTTGCAATAAATACATTTATGCTAAAATATATATTTGTACAATTTATCCATCTGTAAATAATCCCATCATTATTGACGGGTACTATGCTAGTAGCTAAATAAATGTCTCTTTACAAAAACTAACAAAGAATTCTCATGATCACATCTTACTCTATTTGAAATAATAAATTGTTAAATCCAAGGGAGATAAGTACATGAACTAATCAGTTTTAATTAACTGTATTGCTACTAATAATTTCATACAACTACTGCTGCAGTACATCCAACAAAGCCCTCATCAGATAATGACTTTGGTGCCAGGCAGGTTTTGAGGTTTTAAACTTCATTGCCACAAACCCAAGTCACCCAAGTCACCCCAGCAATACCTCACAATATCAACAGGCTTAGCCAGGCATACAAAAGGCAATAAAAGTTTCTTTTTCGTTTTCTCAGCTAACAATTTTAAACTCTATGATTCTTACTCTCAATATTTCAACAAAAATATTTATTTGAAAAGTGCAGTTCTTAAATGTGAAGTCAAGTTCCTCACAGTTGGCAGCTGGCAGGCATTTGTTTATTATTTTATTTCTGATCCACTGTGCCCCAGCCCTAGCCACAGTGAATCATCCCCTGGCAAACAGTGAATCAACATAAGATTGAATGATTCAAAGTCCCAGAGTGAAACCAAGTACACATTTTATTAAAGTATTGTTAAATCGTAGTCTATGTTACAAAAAGTGAACATAAAAATCTTTCAAACATCCATTGGCAAAAGTTAGGCCCACTAATGGAAACATTTAACACAAAATCACATTCACACAGTTTGAAAAGCAATTAAAGAGAAGAAAAAAGAATGATACAAAAGTAAAATTAAAATGCTATGTATTCGCATTTGTAAAAAATCATAATGATTCACTGTGCCCCATGATCCACTGTACCTCGGTTTCCCCTATATATTTCTTAGTATCATATTACATATTAATGTATGCGTAGCATGTTATGGTTTACAGCACAAGGCAAGTGATGTTTCCACTTGAATCTGAGAGTTTAACAAATGAGCCTCATCTACAGACTTACAAACATTGCTCCTCCAGAGATCCGAAGATACACCACAACAAAAATTGAAAAAGGCTAACAGAACTCAGATCCACAGCACCCACTACATCCTCATGTGCCAGTCCCCAGCCACCTTAAATCGAGGAAAAGCTTTGCCACATGGAATATTCACCAAAACATCCAATTGAGCAACGGAAACCAGCAGAAGCAAGAACTCCACCAAACAATTCAGTGAAAGACCCCATAGAAAGGTTGGCAGATGGGGCACTGCTTGTCAGACATGAGTGGTGCACTCTCAACAGAGTGGGAGTTTGTAGGACAGGAGACAAAATGTGGTGAAAGGGTGCAGAATAGTGAACATGTTCTGAGAAACTGCCTACTCTCACCTGATCTAGTTGACACTGACCTGCTAAACATCAACCAAACAACACTAGAGTGGTTGGCTGTCTGGTGCAACAAGCTATGATGATGGTGACAGATGAGCCAATATATGACGATGGTGATAGATGAGCCAAGATATAATATGATGTTGGTGACAGATAAACCAAGGTATGATGGTGGTAATAGATGAGCCAAGATATGATATGATGATGGTGATAGATGAGCCAAGATATGATATGATATGATGATGGTGATAGATGAGCCAAGGTATGATATGATATGATGATGGTGACAGATGATCCAAGGTATCAGCTAAAATAAGATTACATTGTGTAAGACCACATAACTGTTTTTCTTGTTTTTCCCAAATAGATTGTCCATTTGCCAAAAAAGTAGACATTGAAATGATATTTGATGTCTCAACCTGTGGTCAACAATGAGAGACTTGCCCAAGGTCTTGATGGATGCTGATAGTTTTGAACCAATTAACCTAGTATGAAAATGAATTTCTTATTTCTGGGGCACCAGGCCAATAACAGGTAATTTAATCGGAAATAATTAAAGAAATGCTAATTTGACAGAACAACAAGAGGCAAAAAATAGGAGTTTTAAAATCTATTTATATAATGAACAGTGTGATTGTTTCCTGTTTCTCTGAGCATAACCACTTAAAGGTAACAATTTTGCTGATGAAAATATCTACCATTTGAAACAATTGTCTCTTTGACTTAACCAATCACTTTTTAAATAAAGTCTCAGATGAAATTGATTAGATGTAATCATTTATTTACACTATTAACAGCTTTGAAATAGTGAACTATTAAAGCTTAAAGTAAGTAAGAGAATGTGAAAAAACTGCTTGAACTCCACAGAAACATGTGAAGATATTTTTACCAAATGCATTATGGCCTCCAGTGTATGTGTGTATATATGGGGAGCCATGGTAAAATAACTGTTTTGTTTTTAAATCCCCGAAACAGTTCCATGGTATACAACTGACAATCCCCACAAGAAAATATAAAACAAATTCCTCTGAACATCATTCATTAACAGTTATTAGTGAATAATTGACATACATGACATATAATGAAATAAACAGAATGGAAGATTTCTGAATGTAAGATCTTTCGTTAAAAATTTCTGAATGTAAGATCTTTAGTTAAAATTTACATAGTAACATCTTAAATGCAAAACTTTCTATACTAATAAAAGGGAAATATTCTTTTTTCAGTGACA
>VCCN01005801.1:5377412-5392503 GCA_006491835.1 Architeuthis dux | reverse complement strand
AAATAAAGGTCTACTGTGATTCTTATGCACCATTGTGTTTCACTTTGATGACTACGGATTTTATATATATATATATAGTGAATGCAAAAAGTACCTGATACATTGCAAAACATTAATTCTAACATGCTTATACAGCTTAAAATTTTGATAATTACCAATCGTAGAATCTGGGTGTTAAATAAAAAAGCAATAGAAACAAGATAAAAGAAATACTCATTAAAAATTAACAATAGCAATTGATACTTTAAGTTTATAGAAAGACTCTTTTATGTTTTTACAACTAGTGTTTTTGTGTGTACTAGATACAATTTTGTGTAAGTTCCACTCAATGGAAAACAGGCCCTAGAAGATGTAACGGGTGTGCACTAGCTCCTAGACCTTGCTGTGCAAGATACATGGCATTTATGACCATCACTGTATAAAGTACAGATAAATTTCAAACCTACCTTTTTGGCAAAAAGTTGTGCATGTTACATAACAAATATGGTACACTGAAATTATTCAAATGTTTATGACTATGTTTTTAAAATAAGAAAAGAACAAAAACAATTCTACAAATCATTCAGAGTTGGTCTTTTCCTATTTTTCTTAACACAAACCTAAATGGAAAAATAGGTTCAGATATATGGAAGTCAGTTTTACATTGTATGTAGATACTTTATTTGGCCAATCTGTGAATGGTTGATCTAATCTATCCACTGTCTATATAATCATAGTGTTTCCACCAAAGATTTCAGTAGCCATAAGATAACAGAAGAGGCAACATCTCTTCAAAGCTGGCTACTCAAATTCCATAGAACTTGTTCATTTAGCCAAGCAATGCTGAGTGAACATTTTCCACAAAAAGCACAAACATGAACGACAACTGATATTCTAGTTTAAGTATTAAATCATTTCTTTTCACCAACCTCATAACGAGATTATAGATCTTTAGTCTCATAGTCTACACTTTGAGCTTGCGAATAATTGCACCAGTGGTGCACAGTTCAATTTAAGATTAAAGATTGATCACAAACTACAAGTACACTTCTGGCCCATTAATTATGCACATCTCGTATCTTTAAAGCATAAGGACTGTTAGAAACTTCATCATCATCCATCATCATCAGCTGTTATAAGTCCACTGCTGGACAAAGGCCTTTCCCATCTCCTTCCATGACGACCCATCTTGTGCTAAGCTCTGCCAAGTCTTACCGGCAAACCCTTCTATCTCATCCCTCCATCTTGTATCTGGTCTTTTCCTACTTCGTTTACTGTCCCATTGGCACCAGTCTTTTCCCCCATCTATTGTCATCTCTTCTTGCTAGGTGGCCAGCCCATCTCCATTTTTGCTGCTTAATTAGTTGTATAATATCCTTCACTTTAGTCCTTTTGATACTTAAGAAGAAGACATGCCTCAATAACACAGAAATAGAGAACATTAGCAACTTCAGAGTAGCAATAGAGTTAGAAACTTAACAATATATTAAATTAATATAATACAATTGATAGTTTATTAATATAAATGAAACAGATACACATCTATTAATTAAGCAAATACAAATATCATATACAACAACATAGTAAGTAATTTACTATTCTTTTCAATGCTTTGAATTTACTCATTCATATAGACATCCACATTCGTACATAGACATCTGTTGACTATGTAAAACTACACTACCTTCTGCTTACAAGTCAACTAAACTGTAATGCGTAACATCTCCAGTGTTTTGTTCCAGGCTTCAAAATTCATTTAGAGTTTTTAAAATTTTATTTTTGACTAACTTAATCTAATTATGTGTCTCTTCCTGATCTTCTTTTTATCTGATTTGCTTGCCTTTGCTCTTGGACCTTCTGGGAAAAGCGTGCACCATCATCTTGCTCATTCAGAAGTGAAATCAAGTTTTTAAGCTAGATGAAATGATAAAGTTGATTTGGAGCCAATTTAAGATGGAAATATCTGGTTAAAATTATAAAATGATAAATAAAAAAAACACACCTGAATTCTGAGAATGATTGCATCTTTAATATGCTTGAGAGGATAATGAGATTTTCAAAAGAAAAGACATTTTCTGAGTGCAAGAGATAACCTTATATTCGACCAACAAACAATTTTTTTCATTGACTTTGTAAAAAAACAACATTTTGATGCAGATTTTTGATTGAAGTAATTGTCTCTTCCTTTACATTAGTCATCACATCTTCTTATCAAGTTTCTTTTCTTTCCTTTCTTTTTATACATTCAGTGACAACTGATATTCTGGCTTAAGTATAAAATACTTTCTTTTCTCCAATTTCATAACAAGATTATAAACCTTTAGTCTCATAGTCTACACTTTGAGCTTGTGAATAATTGCACCAGCGGTATACAGTTCAATTTAAGATTAAAGATTGATCACAAATTGATCACCGATTTTCTGTCACCCTTGGTTCCAGAACCGTGCCAGATTATCCACTTTGCCAGACCGACAGAGGTCATGTAATAATATTTCAATAATACACCTCTGACCCACTAATTATGCACATCTCATATCTTTGAAGCATTAGGACTGTTAGAAACCTCAATTAAACAAATATTAAATATGAATTGAATGGTTAAATACAATACATTAATATAAATGATACAGTTTATTAATATAAGTGAAACAGATAGAGGTATATTACTTAAGCAAATCTAAATATCATATACAGTGGAAGAGCCAATAGCATATGTCTCACACAGCTTTTGTGCCGAAACACTGCAGTCGATTTTTCTCAACACTTTTACCTTTTCTTGCATTGATATGGACTTTGTGCTTTACACCACCACTGAAACTGGTACTTTACTTGGAAGTCATTACTAAGGGTAAATCTTTAAGCAAATTAGGCTTGGAATTTTACAGAATTGATGGAGCAGAACTGGTAATTCGGGGAAGAATGAAATGATTCAGATGAGAGAATTGTTGAAAACATCTAAAATACTAAGGAGATTGCCGGAGTGTTGAGCAGACTTAATCTCCAGTGTAAGCCATTAACTACTACTGATGTGAACACAGTGATTGAAAGCATTGGGAACAGTCCCGAAGAATCTAGCGAAGAGTCCGGAAGAACTGGGAATCTGGGGAAGGGCTGAGACTATCCAAACAAAGGCCCTACTAAAGTCAGCTAGAATACTGAGGGGAGTCCTGGAGTATTGGGGAGACTTGCTGTCACTCCATCTCCAGTGACAGCCACCAGTCGCAGCTGGTGGGAAAACTCAAAATAATTAATAATAATAATCATGCACAAACCAGAGTCTCCCATGGAGATTAGAAAAAGTAGGATAATTTGAGATTTTGAAATATAAACAGATAACCCAATCCAGGCCAGGAGACTGGAACTAATCAGTGTAGAGACACTTGCATCTATACTACTGAAGACTTTGCTCATAGTCTTTTGTTACCATAATACTTGAAATCACTGTTTTGGTACCTGCCATAGAGCAATGGTCAGCAAGCTACTCACTTATATAATTACTAGATGTTATTAAGACTTTTGTCTTTTTATTATGCTAAAAGATGGACCAAAAATAATACTTAGTATAATGTACATAGCTTGAAGATTACTAATGATTTCTAAAAGAATACAATACTTAAATATTAAGTAATTTTGTTAAGCAGTCATCAATGAAATGATTATTAAAAGAACAAAGTTCTTCTCTGATCTCCTAATACCAATATGGCTGCACACTCACCAGAACGTAAAACAGTGCCCCCTTACCGGAAGTTGATAAGCACTCTCCTGCTTAAAGGGGAATAACTCTAAATACTTACTTAACAATTTCTTTTACTTAAGCTATGAAAAATCCCAAATTAATCTCCTTATATAATGAACAGTGTGATTTTCTTGGTTCTCTGTCCGTAACCATGGAAGAATTTCACTGAGAAAAAAAATATTTTTGCCAAAATATGTCTGGTATAATATATCTTATGGAAGATGAGAGCAAAAGTGACATTTCATTTTATGATACATTAACTTAGCTCTCAGTGAGACTCAAACTCCTGTCCCTTTTGGCACAGGGAAGTCTAGTTACTTTTTTTCTGTAATTTAGTCTTTTAATTAATTCTAAGAATTATTTCATATGTGATAAGACTAAATATTCCGTTGTTTCACTTAGATTATTCACCACTATTTTTGCAAAGGTTACATTGAAGTTGCTGAGACGTAACATAGTTTATACATTGGTTAATTTGAGAAAAACAGCTTCTGAATGCATGTTTATTTTTATTATTAGATTAATTATTACGATGAGTTATTATGAGTTATTATTATAACCCAAAATTATATTTATTTTTTTACTACTTTTTATCTTTATCTTAACTTTTAGTTGTTTTTATCACAACTCCACTCTGACCATCACTCTTATCTTATAAACCCATCCTTTACTCTGAATATCGGCGCCATTTTTTTTTTGTTTCACTTTCTGTTTTTGTCTTTAGTTGTGATAAAAACAACTTGAAAAAATGAAGGTAAAAAGTAGTCAAAAATAATACCATGTTGGGTTACAATACTTCATCTAATAATAAAAATAAATAATAAAATTGCTTGTTTTTTTACTTTTAAATATGGTTTAGAGTATTTTCTGGGTTTTTTTGTTTAACTTTGCTTTTGTTTTTGCTTCTTAGGCCTCCAACTCAACAACAGACAAAGTAGCAGGAGTTCTGTGATTTTTCTACATCAAAAAGGCAAGTGTCTTTCCAAAGAAAAAAGAAATATATTCTTATTGAATTACAGTATAAACCTGATTATAAAATCATACATTCAGCATTGTCCCTGGGGATATATTAGCCTTTGCTTCTTCTTCTCTTATTTCCTCTCATCTTCCGGTTTTCTATTTTATTCGTGTTGGATTTCTTATTTATCATTTCCTTTCCTTCAGAGAATTAGAGCCAATTATTTTCTGTAGTCGGGTAATTTTGACTAATTCATGTGTTTCAGATTGTTAACAAGTGTTTCATAACAGAAAGAAACAATTAATGGTATTTTCTTTGAGAGTAAAACAAAAAGAAGAGAGAGGACAGAGTGTAAAGATTGGTCTTCATAATCATTTGCATTATAATAGTTCCAGCTGTTTCCAAAACAACCCGCCAGGTATTTCCAAAGATAACTAAACAACTATTTGCAGAGTCTTAGGCATTCACGTCTTATACTTTACAACACAGATCTATATTTGTCTCTCTGCTTTTTATGTTCATCTGTGCATCTGTATACATCTCCTTCCTCTCCATATATAACTATATATTTCTCTCGCTCTCACTCTTTCTATGTATGCAAGTATATATGTTTGTGTATCTACCTGTTTGTATATTAAGACAAGAGTGGAGAGAAAAAGTGTGTGCAAGCTCCTTCCTCTCCATATATAACAGTATATTTCTCTTTCTGTATGTATGCAAGTATATATGTTTGTGTGTGCAAACTCATTCCTCTCTATATATAACAGTATATTTCTCTCGCTTTGTATGTATGCAAGTATATATATGGCCGTCGGAACCAGGGGTGGCTGGGGTGACTTCATCACCCCCAATAATTTGCTAATATGTGTTCCTTATTTTTTTAAAAAATGCTACAAAAATAAATAATCCAATTATCCCCTTCAATTATTTTTTGCTAGTTCATAGGTATATAATAGACCTATCCCGATCTGTGGATGACTTGAAAAATACATTGATTTCTGACAGATTTTGAAGTCGATTTTCAAAGATTCTTATCTTCATCAATTAGATATCTAAATATCATCATATATCTATCAATTAAATAGTGCACTAGGGGTGTTTTCCAGTGGTCTAAATAAAAAATGTCCGTTTCGCACAGCACCCCCAATATAATTTTCGTTGTGACGCCCCTGATATATATATATTCATGTGTATCAACCTATCTTTCTTGTATGTTATGACAGGAGCAGAGAGAAAAAGTGTTTACAAAGCTCTTAAATATATGAAAATAAAACAGATGTATTTCTATGAATTTCTGCTGATACATCTATAGAAGTCTACATGATGATCAATGAAGAATGGATTTGTTTTCAGAACTTTCATGAAGTATATGTATCTGTTCATTTTTTAAATATTTATACTACTTAATCACCGTGAAAAAATTCACGGATATATGTGAATTTCGATGAGATGATTTTTTTTATAAAAGAAACTACCAAAATTGTTTCAGTGGAAGAGTCCAGTGTTTCAATTAGTTAGAGATATTTTTATCAGCAAAATTGTTACAGTTAAGTGGAAAAGTCCGTTTGTTATGGATAGGGAAACAGAAAGCATTACACTGTTCATTTCATCATATATGTAGATGCCTTGTGTAAAATGTACACTCTCTTTCTGCCCACATGCACACACACATAGAGGAAGAAAAAGCAAGAGCAACATAGATGGAACAATTTACCTGATCACAGAGAGAACAATTTGTATTTGATATCTATCATACAAGACAAATTCTGTCTGTCACAGAATGATAAAAACAAGAATATTTTGTAACAATGGGTATATATTTGACTTAATGAAAACTGTTAAGTATTTAATTCAATATTGAGTTATCTCCCTTACACAGGAGAGTTTGTTTTATCTACTTCCGGTAAGGCTACAATTGTTTACGTTCTGAGTGAACAATGCCATATTGAATCTCGTGAAGAGATATGAAAGACGTGCCATTGATGTAATTAAGAGTGTGAATAAATGAGATGTGAGTACATCTTTTGTTGCCTTTTAAATCTGTTGGTATCTGTCATGATTATCTTTACAAAAACTATGGAAACAGCTCTGGTTAATCACTCAATAGAAACTGTCACTGGACCAACGTCTTTTGGCAGCGATAAATGAATAAGTTACTTCTCTCACCTTTTGTTAGGCAGTGATCAATAAAAAAAAAGTCTGAATTTTCAAAAAATAAATGTGAATGCGTTCAGGCACAAACTAGAGATCAATTTAGCATAAAATTACATTGTAAATTGAACACCCCATTAAAAACTTATTTAGGGGAGGAATTTTGACAAAACAACAAAAACAGTTCTTCTAGATATAACAAGGAGTAAATATTTAACTTCTCAGCCTTCTAGTTCTATTGGTGTGGACTGTATGTATGATACATACATAGCCAGCCAGACTCACTTGATAACTGAAGAAACCTATGCTGACAGTTTTGGTTGACTGTTAATAATATTTTGTAACAATAAATATTAAATTTGCCGTAATAAGCTTCAAGAGGCCTAGCAAGATATAAGTAGATGATAATGAAGTGTTCAAGTAAAATAAAAGGAGAATAAAAATAGACAGGTGAAATTCTTTTTTTTAAATCACAGATTTGGCTAAATTTATGCATCGTAGCAGGTTGTTTTTTATGATTTACTCCAGTCCAGGGTTTGTTATATCAATAATGCTTTGTATAATCAAAGTATTTGTATTTGGGTTCAATCATGCAGATACAGAAGAAAATGAGAAATAAAAAGTTTTTGATATGTCAACGTTATCAGCATCAGACACTCTAAAGGCACAGTGTTGCCAATTTATGTGCGTTTTGCGCTACATTTAGCGCGTTTCTTGTTTTGACAATGCAAAAAACACTAAATTAGTGCGTTTTTGGTGGTTTTCAGCCATTTCTGGCTATTTAAAAAAATGTAGCGCTTTTTGTCTGTCAAACTAGTGTGAAAATATTTTTGAGTTGGCAACACCGGGCACAAAGTGTCTAAATGAGGAAATCTTTTTTTAACGGCATGTCATCCCATCTGGGGTTATTTTATGTCAAGGTTATTTAGAGGTGAAATGTTTTGGGGTACATTTGTAGAGTGGTGATAGGGTTAGCTTGTTTTGTTGTGTTGTTGTTTCTGTAAGTAGTGATTTATATTTTTCGGTATAGATTTATATGAGGAAATATGATGATACTAGAAATACTAAGAGTTGAAATCTTACTAATTGCTCCATAGTTATGGCTGGACTAGACTTAATCTAACTACACCATTATATTATGTCGGGGATGCGTTCCTAGAGGAGGCAGCTGGAACAAAATTGGTGCAACATCGATCCACCAATGGTCTTAACACTGCGACACTTAGTGCGACTCTTTTAACCTTAGCTTTGCGCTGATTGGTCAAAATTGCACCGTTGGTGCCTCCAATGGTGAAAATATGAACTAGGGCCATATTCACCACATCTTTCAATTTTTTTAAGAAAAAATTTGTGAGAATTTCAAACGAGCGTTACTGTCGATTGGTATAAATCAAACTGGCATAAAATCAGGGCAGCCTGTACTCTATTTCTGAGCATTTTGGAAAAAGTATCAAAGCTTTTTCTTTATAATAAAGTAGGCCTATAAGCAATGTAATATTTGGACTAAATTATGCAATGTAAATTTCATTTTAGGAAATAAATCGTATCTTGTCCGGAAAAATAACGTACGTGTGTGGTGTATATAAATATGCATATAACTTATTGCATACATGCAGGAGGCAAAGTGAGTTATATGAGTTTATACAAGCTGATATAATACAAGAAATCAAATTTATGTTTATTTACTGTGTGTATATAAATCTCTAAATACACACATACCTGAATATATTATGTTGTTGGGTTTATTTATGAATATAATGTCAAGGAAATATTTCTCTTTTTCAAATTCACACCCACATACAATTGTGTGTTTGTATGTTTATGTATGTATCAGGTAATGTGTTTGGTTTGTACATATGCACACTCCCTTTGTCACTCTCATGCAAACACACATGCATATGCATCCACATCCACTTATATAAAACGCAATGTATAGAGAGAGATATTATTTTTGTGTAACACTTTTCAATGAATGCACAAATACTACACTCTGATCCTAGGCAGAAGTGCATGGGAGCAACACTTTGATCCCAGGCTGAAGTGCACAGATACTACACTCTGATCCTGGGTAGAAGTGCCGATACATACGTAAATAATCCTGTCATTTTTGACAGGTACAATGCTAGTACAAAGAAACTCACAATTAAACATTCATTATAAGTTAGTGTTTGTGGATAACCATGAGATTTTGTCTGTAGACATATGGATTTATTTCGGGGAGCTGATGAGATATTGGATATGTATAAATATGCCGAGCAATACTGGTAGACAGACATACAGTGAGTTGCAAAAAAGTTCATTTTAATATACTTATACACCTTCAAAATTGACAGAATTTGGACCAAAGATTAAAAAATGCAAAAAGCAAAAAATATTGAAACAAGATTGAACATTGAAAAGTGATATAAAAAATTTAGAAATCTTTGGTCCAAATTCTGTCAATTTTGAAGGTATATAAGTATATTAAAATGAACTTTTTGCAACTCACTGTATGTCTGTCTACCAGTATTGCTCGGCATATTTATGCTGTTCAAATGTTTTTGAAATGTATCTGATACTTTTTGCACTCACTGTATATACTAGACATGGAACTATAATGAAAAGTCCGTAAGGGGAAGGGAGCTGCACATATGTTTGTCAAAAAAGGCATAAACAAACCAAGTATATATTTTAACAAAATATGTAAACTAAGAGATACCAATCTTTACAGTTAAGGCCTCCCATATCATGGATTAATTTGAGATCCTTTAAAAAAACTGTGGATCTGGTACTATCAGGCCTGGATTAAGCTAGTATGGATCCTGTAGCATAAGTTATAAAGGGGTTCCTTATTAAGAAATTACACATAAATATTAAAACATGTATATTTTTCTTAGCAAAATATATATTTCTTTTCATTTGCTATACAGCCAGATAATACAATAAATATGTCTGACATTTCAGGTATAGTATTATTTTGTTTACATTTTTATCTTTGTACAGCAGCTATGACTTCAGTTTCAAATACCTTTGTATTTTTGTGTTGTACATGTATCACACAGTAACTAATGGGAATGTGGTATCTGTATTAAAATAATAACCCTAATTAAAAGGTGATAATTGGCTAAAATCGCTAACCTTAAACACCCAGTCGTTCATAAAAACTGAGGGCAGTGTAGTACTATAGTAATGGAGCAAGGGCAGAATCACTGAATCGGGATTGATAGCTAGCAAGCATTAAGCACGAGGCCCCTGAATTTGCGAGGCCCGTAGGATTTGCTTTTTCTGCTACATAATTAATCTGGCACTGGATCCCATGAACTTCTTAACACCAGCCGTTCTGAGGGTCAACAAAAAGTGAATTACTTGATAAGAATAGCTCTTCCAATCTCTTATGTTCTCACAATGAACACTACTAACACAAGACCTTAATTCTCAGTCCTGTGACTCTATTAGACCACAGTGCTCTAATTTAGAAGATTAAAAAATAGAAAATAGAAAAGAAAAAGTAAAATAAACTGGATGTATCATATATGTGTATATATACATATTTACTATATTTACCTAGCTTGACTTAAAGCCACAACAGTTTAGTACCTAGTGAGGATTAAACTCGACAACAATAGCTTTTGAGATGAGTTTGCTGAAGATTGTGTGTGAGTGCCTATGCCTATATTTCGTGAGTTTATTTGTAAGTCGAAGTGTCAGAAATGAAGGAAATATGCAGGTTGGCATACATATAGGTATGTTTTATACTTATTTTTGATCATCTGTATATTATTAGCATACTTCTGTGCCGGTGAGTTGATTTATATATGGAAGTATCTTAACACAGTTTTCTAGACAGACAGACACAAACTCATATATAAACCAATGTTTATATATGTTGATGTATATTTGTTTCACAGTAAGAATGCCAACAACTAAACCGTATATAAGCTTTTCTTTTTCCCTGGCTATAAGAAATGCCAAAGACAATAACAGCAATGCCGTGTTTCAGTTCTGCTAAAAGAATGCTTATCATTTCTGCCGCCTCTTTTGCAACGCTCAATCTGAAATAAGTAGATGTTTCCCAGCCGAGTGAAAAAACTGTGAAAAATCTATTTCTTTTCATTACCTACATCCTGTTTTGGAAACTGAGAAAATGTCAAATTTTTATACTATGGTAAGAATAGAAAATACCTGTTCCTCTGCCTGTTATCTAAAGTGCACAGGTGCAGGTGGCCCAACAGTTAGCAGCACGGAAAATGGAATCGGTGAACCGAGTTCAAACTATGGCTGTGACAGTTTGCATTCATTTCGCACTGATGTGTCTTATGTCTGGACTCTGGCAGACAGGGATGAGAGGTTGAGGCTGATGACCGCACAACTCTCTCTCACTTTAATCCAAGTCAAGCTTGTCATGACTTTAGAACCTGCAGTGCAACTGCACTATTCAGAACTGAAGCCAGGTTCCTCTTCGACTACAAAGAATGAATATCGTCATCCTCCTCCTCCTCATCATCATCATCTAAAGTGTGTAATATCATTGCTGTAAAGTTGGTATAATGACAGATTAAAAATGCAAACAGAATATATGCTTACACAGATCCTTTATTCATACATATTTACAATGACCGTGGTCAACAACAGTCTTCTCTGATCTCCTAAAAACAATATGGCGGCTCGTTCACCAGAACATAAAACAGCGCCCCCTTACCAGAAGTTGGTAAGCACTCTCCTGCCTAAGGGGAATAACTCAAAATACTTACTTAACAGCAATTGGGACAATTATGATGCACTTAACAAGGAGTGTTGTCTATGAGGTTTTTGTCTCATTTTCTCATCCAGTGCTGGATTAACTATGCAGCAAAATTAGTGTTTGCTATGGGGCCCGCAATTTCAAGCTTGCAAGCACTCAATTCCAATTCAATGATTCTGCACTTGCTCTATTACTATAGTATTATACTGCCTTCAACTTTTATGAACAACAGGGTGTTTAAGGTTAGCGATTTTAGTTAATTATTACCTATAATTGGAATTATTATTTTAACAGTAATCAATAGAAGTGTGGTATCTATGTGATGCATATACAATGCATAAATACAAAAGTATTTGAAACTGAAATCATAGCTGCTGCACAAAGATCAAAACGATAACAAAGTAATACTATTGCTTAAATGTGAAACATATTTGTTGTATTATCTGGCTGTATAGCAAATGAAAAGATTTAATTATTTTGAAAATAACAATGTATGTGTTTTAATATTTATGTGTATTTACTTAATTTAGGGACCTGTTCTAGGTTAATCCAGCTCTGTGTTTCTGTATTAGTGTTCTCCTGGCAATCAGGATTTATCTTCATTTTCCCATCTCATTGCACAAAACACCTTTCTGATGTCCCAGGTTGACCTGAGAAAAATGCAGTGGTTTCCTTTTCTCCATTATCAAACTTTTACACTTAAAAGTGGAATTCTCAATTTCAATGGTATTTGATACAGGCTCCTTTGAATTTAGACTCCTTTTGAAATCTGACCATCCCTCTGTTCCTGGAGAAAGAGGCATTATGAAATGATTGTGCACTTATTTCTCTTGTGTTTTTATCGTAATCTGTGTAACTGTTAATGAGTATATCTTTATTAAATGTAAAATCTCAGTAAAAGATTGGTGTCAATATTTATACTTGCATTTAATTGTATAAGTATATACACATGTATATAGTGTGTTATACACATGCATATAGTGTGTTATGCACATGCATATAGTGTGTTATGCACATAGTATTAGAAACCGTCAGCCAAAACTGTCAAAATAGGTTTCTTCAGTGTTTGAATTGGTCCAGTTGGCTGTATCACGGCGTACAGGCCATACCAATGGAGCTAGAGGGCTGAGATTTTCAACATTTACTCCTTATATCTAGAAAAAAAGCCTTTTTTGGTTTTTATAAATTTACCCCAAATACTTTTTTACAGGGGATTCAGTTTGCCATGTAAGTTTATGCTAAATTGATCCCTCAGTTTGTGTCTGCTTCTTTTTTGAAAATTCATACTTTTAGTGATCACTGTCCAATAAAATGTGAGAGAAGTAACTTATTCATCCAATTTTTTAATTGATCATCCCCAATGCGGCTAACTCACAAAAGACATTGGTCACGTGACGGTTTCTATTGAGTGACTAACCAGAGCTGTCTTTGTATGTTTTCGATATTCAAGTTGCTAAAGATGCCACCTTGTCATAACATTCAAAGAATAGCAGAACTTGTGTAGAATCAATGAAGTATTGAGTAGTGAAGAAATCACATCACTTGGGGCTTTGTGAGCTCAAAAGTCAGTCTCATTGTGATGGCTAGAATAAAAGGACTCATCACAAAGAGAATTTGGTTTTGTGTTTGTGAAAGCAAAAGATCTTGCTCAAGGATGGAACTCATTTAAAGTGCACAACTAAAGAGAAATAGCCAGCAATAGAGGCAAAGATTTTATATTGACATCTTTTGTTTGTGCTTCTTACTCTCTACAAGTTTCTATTCCTGTGTGCATAAGATAGTATTTTTATGAAACCATCAGCACTTATAATAATCATTATTAATAATATATATCATTATCATCTTTATTCATCTTTATTATGATCATAAATGATCTAAAAATCTAAGTAATTATTCCTGGGTGCATAACTCAGTATTGTAATGAAACCATAATAATTTATAAAAATCGTTATTAACATATATTATGATTAATATTATGATTATTTGATGTAGTATGATTATATTATTAATCATTATTAACATATATTACCATCATCTTTATTCTGATCATAAATTATCTAAAACTGGTGTTGAACAAAGCAAAGTAATTTTTTCAACACAAATGACATTTTACAACATTTGTTTGGACAATCCAACCTCTTCTTCCCATTTTTGAATTCCCATACAGAATGCATTTATTTAACCTAAAAGATTTTTGCCATTCTTTTTTTAATTTGGAAGTAATTCAAATAATCCAATTACAAGACAAAAAAATCCCTTCTAGCCAGTCAGTTACTTGTCAAATCTGCCATATTTGAATAAAGATATAATTTATATATTTATAAATACGTGCAATTAATTTGTTCCAATTTTCCCGTACTGTTTAAAATCGCACTGCGCAAGGTCTTATTATAATTTAATGTGTTTTTTTTTCAGTTACATTAATTTGTACAGCAATACCTTAACAGTACTACATCACAAATTGCACAATGTATTCCTGTATTTTTATATATATATATATTTTACTTTTTCTATTACTGAAAGAAAATTTAGATTAACCATTACTTGAGTATTTATTTCCTTATTGAAGATAGGTCAAAATAAACCTTTAATTATTTTTACTTTTTCACCTGTTAGAAACCAAACCAAAACTGTCAAAATAGGTTTAAGTTTTTAAGTTGGTCTGGCTAGTTGGCTATGTATGTATCACATGTACAGACCGCACCAAGGGAGCGAGAGGGCTGAAAATTTAAACATTTACCTCTTATTATGTCTAGAAAAAATGAATTGCTTTTTTACCCCCAAATAGGTTTTTATTAAGGGGTTTAATATACAATGTAAGTTGTAAGTTGGTCCCTTAGTTTATTTTTGGCAGCACACTTGTTTTTTGAAAATTTAGATGTTTTAGTGATAACTGCCGAACAAAGGGTGAGAGAAGTAGCTTATTCATTGATTACTCCCAAATCACAGCATGCTGCTAAAAGACGTTGATCACATGACAGTTTCTATTGAGTGACTAAACAGACCTGGTTTTTCCCATCCAGTTGATAACATGTTCAAAGTGTTTTACCTGAATGACGACAAATGACATGAAGACACCAAGAATGGTTATTATTTTATATGTTACTTATGTAATAAACTGTGATTTTCTTGGTTCTCTGTCCGTAACCATGAACTCTTCCACAGAAGGGTAACAAGTTTGCTGATAAAAAATATCTCCTACCCGCTATTTTAAACAATGGACTCTTCCACCGAAATGGGTTTTTTAGTTTATTTTCTATAAAAAATCAATAGAATTCAAATACATTTTGAAAGTTTGCTTTACACCATTTTTCCCCTTTTTGAACAAAGACAAAAAGCGAAAAGATTCAGCTTTTATTTTGCAACAAGCCATTATAGAGGCAGCAAACACCCTATTTCTCTCCCTTCTACACCCCAGTCCCCTGTACCTCCCACCACCATGAGCACCAATGACTCAGACTGATGTGCCATCCTAACCATTCTTTTGGTGTCTGAGACGCTCAGAATTTTTTCCCATATAAATTAATGGTAATTGTTTCTTCGCTTT